>JAWWEQ010049975.1:0-12441 GCA_035583055.1 Torymus tubicola
CTTTTCCCATAATCTCAAAATAAATTGTCAAAACAAGGCCTTTTTTTCGGTCTCTAGAGTGGTGTTACCCCTTAAGTTCCTACAAAGCGGCAGATGCTAGTACAAAACTTAACTATGCCGATTTATATTTATAGAGCGATGGTAGGAACTTAATGTTGCTGGGAATCGAATTCCACAGCTGTGCGCCGTGAGCTTTCAAAGAATAGAAACGTACATCAACACGCGATTCTGGAATTAAGTTGTTCCTCACGTAACCCTTCACGGCTGCCCTGAAGAGGATCTATTTTCATTTCTAACAAAAAGATCCGTGAGATATGGAGGTTGCCTCATTCTGATTATTTTATAGAATAGGAGCGCCGAAAAATAATTTCTACGCTGTATTACATCAATCCAGCGTATACGTATCCTGTGAGAGGTAATGTTTTCGTACGTACTTGCGCCGCTGATGTACCTCACACATGTATTTCAGAGTCTTTGTAGTTAAATCTATGCAATAGTTAACTATATGGGGTATAACCAACGCACTCGCAAGCTGCTTACTCAGAGCCTCGGTGGTGCATGATCTAAGAAGTTTGAGCCCATATAGGACTCTGTTTACATGTGATTAACATGTTTCTTCCAAGTTAACTTAAAGTCCATGACTACACCGAGGTTTGTAACCGAATCAGCAAAGGGCACAAACATTCCATTCTCCTTCTTAATGCCAGGTAACTGTAGCTCTTTACCATAATTAACATTGTACTCGGACTCAAAGATAATAGCTTTTGTTTTCCTAACATTGAGATTGAGGTCAGACATCTTGGCCCATACTGATACGGCATACGCAGCCGCCTCGAGATGCCCTATGCTTCTATGATTTTGTCACAAGGAGTTTGTACATAGATTTGTAGGTCATTTGCGTAGAGGACATGATTGATACAAACTATGTTATTATTTATAGGAGTGGGATTAAGCGTATTGGAAATATCATTTATGTATAAGCTGAACAGAAGCGGTCCCAAGACTGAACCCTATGGAAGGCCCTATGGAAGCCCTTGAGAAGCCCATTTTAGACAATTTTTGGAGGAGTTTAGTAGTATGGTATCAAAAGCCTTACAGAAATCAAAGAAGAGGAGAATATCTTTAGAAGACGGTACAGCAGTTTTCTTTAGAGGCACCAGATGAGCTTTTCGACAGGTGCTCGGAAAAATGCCACTGAATAAGGAGGTGTTAAAGATATTGGTGATAATAGGCCCAATGAGCGGAAGTGCCTTAACTACTAAACTTTGAGGGATGCCGTCCTCCCCGAGCGCCTACGAGCCGAAATGTGAGATCGCAATAACGATATCTGCAATTTCTTTAAAGGTGAAACCATCCACCGCAGCTGAAGCAAGGGCATGCCCCATCCCCTTCTCGCATTCGTTCTGCGCTATGAAAATCCCAGCAAAGTAAGAAATAAGCTCATCGGGTGAAAAGCCGTAGAGATCATTTTTTGAAGCTGGTAAGAGACCCAGTGAGCGTAGCTCTATACAGATATTTTTATCAATATGTAGTGCTTCAAAAATTCTGTTTCGGAAATAAGATGAGCGTGCATGTTCCGAAAGATGTTGAACTCGTGAAGCGAGATTCTGATATTCCTGTCTCAGTCCATTGTCTCGTGTTCGTATCGTCGCTCCCGAATAAAAACGTGCCATTTCAAAATCTGGCTAGAAAAGGAGTCATTTCAAAATCCGACTAGAGAAGGTGCCATCTCAGAATCCGGCTAGAGAAGGAGTCATCTCAGAATTCGGCTAGAGAAGGTACCAACTCAGAATCCGGCTAGATAAAGAGTAAACTCGGCGTCCGGTTAGAGAAGGTGCCATCTCACGCACCGATTTTTTAAACTCCAATTTAGGTTGGCAGTACAGTGAAAAAATTTTGTTTTCTACTTTCAGCCCAATATTTTTATAAGCCGAGAGAAAAATTTAATCATTATAAATATTTAATTAAAAAAATTATAACATAATAATATAACTATAAAATTTGAGTATTCTAGATAATCTATTACTCCAAGAAAAAATAAAATATTTGTTAATATCAATTAAATTTTAGCGTGCCCTCTTTTGTCTGTTTCTCAATTTCTTTCCGGTTTCGGGTCGGGAGCGATTCGAGATCGAGATTCGAGATTACGGCAGGGTTAAGACATGCGTGTAATGTACGTGTAATCGGTGTAATACGTGTAGTGAAAGTAGCGGGCAGTGATAGAAGATCTACTTATGTATCGCTATGCAACAATATTGATGCACAAATATTATTTTATTAACATTAGTTTAAATTGGTAGAAATTTACTTAAACACGTATTGATATTATCAATGTCACACTAACATTAAATTCTTCGGTTCTAGCCTTTGTCTAGATGAAGAACAGCTAAAAAGTTGTTGATGCACTTTCATAACAGTAGTCAAATGAATATTGTTGCCTTTTCTAACATGTTACCTGCCAGCGACAGATCGCCGTACTTCTTTATAGAAATTGAGCAATCGAAATTCGTTAACTATTGTTAATGCAGCCAACGTATGTATATTACACGTGTAAATCACGCGAGTAATGGTTATACTCAACAGTTTCGGACTGAACGTTGAAACAACAACATGGCTGACTTTCAACGAGAGAAGATCGTACTTCATCGACTCGTTAAGGCACGAGATGCTGTTAAACACAAATATCGAATATTAAAATTTGGGAAAGATCATGCCGAAAAGATTTCGAATGAAACTTTTAAACCAATAGTAGATCATCTCCAAAAACTTGTAGCTGAAAAAACACAAAAGAAAATAGTTAAATCGAGTTTAGAGAGTGAACATAACAATGTAGACAGTGACATTGGTGGACATAACAAGTCAGACAATGTTGAAGATTGTGACGGTGTGAACGCCGTACCTATATATATATATCTTCCTATACTATATAGTTGTAAACAATTTTTCTTCCGATCCAGCCGCTCCCCGTCTGCCCCCCCCCCCCCGCTCCCCGAAATAACGTAAACATGTCTCTAGAAGCCGTAGTTTTTTATGGAGCCACTCTTCATCCGTCCCCCCCCACTCCACCCTGCTCCCCTTCCGCTCCCCTCCGCTCCCCATCAGCTTTTCTTTAGTATAGATCGTATAAGCAATTAACGTACATTCTATAATACTGCGCAATTCTTTTATTTACTATCACAATATTTGGGCCAAATGACCAGGTCCTAAAACTAATTTAATATAACATATTCAATAAAAACTGTAACATTAAGATCCCCACACATGCAACGACTACGGAAATTAGGGATCCAGATTGAGAAGATACTGGCGCAGCGCCCTCCTGAATATGGAAAAGAAAGTAAGATACCGTAGGGAGGGCGGAAGAATGAAAAAAAGCGCCTTGAACCTGAAACGATCCTGCTCCAAAATCTTACTTTACGACAAGTACTCTAAGTTCAGGTGGAACTCCTCTTTAACACAAAGTCATCCACTGCGTTTATGATAGAGGGTTATATCAGCGTCCCTCCTGACCCCGAAGCATATCTTACACACAATTTACTTAAACGTTGCAGTAGAATGCAATGTTCATTTTTACGTCAAAGTACACCACTATGCGGTAGTCCAGATACGGCTGAACTAATGCCTCGTCTAACCGCTTGCGTACAGTTTCGGTTGTACATGCCCTGATAAATTGCAGACTATATAGAGCTTTATTTTCTTTCTTTACTATACATATCCCCCCGCATCCTCTCCACGCCTACTTCGCGACCCGAAATACCACAAAATAGAGCCAGAGAAATAGACAGAGATGTAGTGACAGAGACTTAGAGACAGAGAAATAGTGACCGAGACGTAGGGAGAGAGAGAGAGAACTGGGAACAATAAATAGAGACAGACGTAGAGACAGAGCCGTTGAGGCAGAAACGTAGATACAGAGACGGGAGACAGAAAAGTAGAGAAAGAGACATGTACGCAGAGACATAAAGTAAGGACAGAGACGTAGAGTCAGAGGTGTAAAGACTGAGACGTAGAGACCGAGATGTAGACACAGGAGCATAGAGACAGAAGCATAGTGACAAGGACGTTGATAGAGATTCGGAGGGACGGAGACGTACACAGAGACGTAGAGACAGAAACGTAAAGACCGATATAGACAGACATTAATAGAGACAGAGACGAAGAGACAGAAACTGATAAGGACAAAGACCGAGATTGATACCGAGAGACAAAGATGAAGAGACAGAGACGGACAGTCACTAGTAGAGACAGATACATAGAGACAGAGACGTAGAGACAGATACATAGAGACAGAGACGTAGAGACAGAGCCGTAGAGGCAAAGACAGAGATTGGAGACCCAAACAGGGACAGAGAAACAGAGACATGATCAGACAGATAGAGACTTAGTGACATAGACGTAGAGAATAGAGCGGAGTGATAGTGATGAAGAGACAGCCTCATAGAGATGGAGACATATATACAGAGACATAGAGATGGAGACATATATATAGAAACATAGAGATCGTGACATAGATATAGAGATGTAGACAGGTAACCTCTTTTTACCATATCCTAACTGGAAATACCATTTTCGCTTCCGACACAAATACGCGAATATCATATTTTTGTTTCGGGTGTGTTGAAAAAATAGTATACGCACTACCGGACCAAAATGGGCAAGTTTTTCCCTCCGAAGATGCGTAATATACTGTTCATGAGGTATGATAGACTACTGTACAAAGTACATGCTAATGGAAAATAGATATTTGTTTGAAAAAATGGAAACACACTAAATTTAACATATTATATTCTAGATTAAAATTAAAAAATTCTCAAAATTCTAATTGGGGGTTAACGAGCGGAGCGAGTAGGGAGGTACCTCCTAGTATATATATAATGCATGATATACGAATGAGAGAGAGAGAGAGAGAGAGAGAGGTATGCGACCGAAAGATAAGTACAGTTACCTATATCTGTTACATATGTGTTTAAATGTGTTTCTATGTGCAGCGGAACGAGAGAGGAAGAACACATCATGGTAAGTGGGGAATTCATGCAACGGCTAATATGGAGGGGGCAGCCGTTTTTCGGCGCGCGTGTATATGGGAGACATCGAGGTGCCTTGCTCAACGAAGAGAGGGCAGCGCGCTCCGGGCGAACGAGGGAAGTGCGCGCAGAGAAGCAGTCGAGCAAGAGAGCTAGGTACGGCGGGAACGGCGGGAGACGAACAAGGCGTCCATTTTCGGCACTCGAGTATGGGACTCAACCGCGCGCGGACGTGCAGTATGACAGCTGGATAGAAAGAAAGAGAGATAGAGTTAAGGGAGACGAAAGGTGTGTGTAATAGAGAGAAGAGAGAGGGGAGCCAGAGAGGAAATAGTATGGCCGGCAGAAGCAGTGTGGTGTCGGTCAAAGAGAAAGAAAGAAGAAGCGGACACGAGAACAGCGGAGACGGCAGACGGACGGAGGATAGATCGAGGACGATAGGAAGGAAGGGACGAAGCAGGAGAAATAAGGGGAAGGAGCGCTGAGCAGTAGCACGCAGATAAAGGTAAGGAGGCTGTGCCGCCCATCTAATGAAATACACGTGCGGTAGAGCGTGTGCTGGAGGTAAGCGGCGTAGGCGACGCTGGCGCGTGATCGAATTCGCGCGCGCTGCCATCTTGAGCCTGTGCAGGTCGCGCATACGGGAGACAGCGAGGTGTAGCATGTACGCTTGGAGGAAGGAGGGGAGAGGGGCAGCGGAGAGACGAATAACGGCGTGGAACAGACGAATAACAGTTCGGGGTAAGACGAGTGGGCGCGGGGGAAACGGTTATCAAGAATTGGGCACGGCGGATAGCAATTCGGTGTAAGACAAATGGGCGCGGGGGAAATCGGTTATTAGGAATTACAAAGGGAACAAGCGGGTGGAAGCGTGGTATTATTAGCATGTACAGGAGTAGGAATAAAGAGAGAGTGCAGCTTCCAGTCGAGCGTGAGCGAGATGGTAACATCAAGGTTGCACGCTTCGGTGACCTAAGGAAGTGCATGACCATTGATCGTGACTCTCGGCAGAGTAGAGAGGTCTAGTTTGGCGGTGTATAATTCGCTTCCCAATATCATAACTTTCGTCTTGAGGTGGTTCAGCAGTAGGCCGTTCTCACTGGCCCAGTCGGCAACAACCTGAGCGTCGGCGGAAGCACACACGATAGCTTGCGGCAAATCGGCCAGAGAGGACTGAAAGTATACTTGTGTGTCATCAGCGTAGATCATTATCCGAGCAAAGGTCAGTGCGGCAGGAAAGTCGTTGATATAGATGTCGAACATCAACGGTCCCAGCTCACTGCCCCGCTGCTGGAGCCGAATCATGCCTATGGCCCGGAGAACTTCATCAGCGTGATAGGGCGAATGTGAAATTTTCGGTCGACGCAGGTGATGAGCGGACGCAGGACTATGGGGCTATAGTGGGAAATGTGCATTTAGGGTGGCTGCGCTGAAATGGCGGAAAGGTGATGGAGTGCTGGAGCTAGTTAGGCGAAGGCGGCGAATTTCCATCCATTTGGCCTCGGGGCTGGGGGCCTCTTCAAGGGCCGAGTCAAGTACGTTTAATGCCCTTGCACGAGCGATTCGAATTTAGGTGAGAGAGGAGGTGATTTCCAGAATGAGACATTCTGGTTATTCTCGAAGGCAGGTTCTGAGGCCGTAAGAATGTCGACGGCCAAGTTATCCCCTCCCTATTTGCACGAAAGAAGTTAAAGCTATCGAGGCTGAGATGGGAGTCGTCCATCCCAGGATGCAAGAACTTCTCGGTGGTGACGAGGACATCGAAGTGCGCGATGGAACACCCAGCCTCGAGGAGCGCGAAATGGGAATGGGATAGACGGTTTACATGTATATGACAGACTACGAGATTATTGGAGGCAGAAACGAACGAGGGGCGTCATAACATGCGACGAGTGGTGCCGTTGACATTTGGGCATTGCGCGTGACTTACGGTCGAGTAAGTGGTGGCGAGCGCGTCAAGATCAGCTTCGTCCTTCACTGAGACTAATGGTCCGTCTTTCATGGGACACAGGAAGACTGTGAGATCATTCACTACGGAACGCAGGTGGCCTAGTCCCTTATGCATTATATACATGCAGAACTTGCTGAGTTTCCTTGATCCCGAAGATTTTCTATTTGCTGATGATATAAACTGCGAGTCTCGTCTCTATTGTCATTTGCCTGGAAATGGTCACCATTTGGCATTAACCAACCAGTAATATTGAGTGATCTGTTGAGTGATGAGTATTGATTCACGAGATCCCATGAATTTTCTAAATATGATGTGGCTGCAGTGAGTGTAATCTTTTCCTCTTTCTGAAAGATGTTCTCCTTGTCGTGAGTCTGTTGAAGATAACAGTGATGATTATTTTTCTTTGGTTGTCAAAATTACTCTTTGACTAATTACAACCCTGGTTCTAAGAGATTTCTTCCATCATAAGGCAAGTGAGATAATCCGTGTGCATACCATATTCTGATCTGTCCATAAAATAACATAAGTGCTTGGCAAGTAACCCTTGCTGCTCTGAACTCCAATCATGATATGAAGTCTGGATTGAGTGTTGCCTTCCTTCTTGATAAGACTGGGAATAATAAGCCAATTGCGAGAAATGTGGTTTACCATAGGGGTGCTGTAGCCGTTGCCTGTTGCGAGGCATTTGAAAAGCCAAACCTTTTAAGAATCGAATCCAGTTGAGACGTATCTTGAATTTGTAGTCATTCTTCGCAATTAAGTTGACCTAGTTTGTCCCATTAATACTTAAGTACACTGTAAGAAAACTTCTATATATATAGATATACAATGTGTACATTTCGAAACTCAAAATGTAAACACAGTATATCTATATATATGAAAGTTTCCTAACAGTGTAGCCACAGCTCTAGTAGGAGGATTTGAAATAATAACCACTGATGAGATTGTCCATGCGGGATCAAGTAGTGATGAGTTTAAAAAATAACTAGTTGTGATTATTTCCTGAGTGTGCGGCAATATTATTCTGGTATCAATTTATTTGATAATCAAAACCGTCATAATCTGAGTAATTTCATGGCGCAATTATCAGAATCAACTGCTTAAAATGCTGTTGAATTGTGAGAAATTCCTTGAGAAACATCGGCGAGTTGAATTGCAATTTTGGCTGATGACTAGCCGCCTGCCATGCCCTGCAGTTATCAGTACCCTGATAACTGCATGGCTTTTGTGAATGAGTGAGTAAATGCGACTCAGTCGAAGTGGTTATCAATACCAATCCAAAGAGTATTGGGTCTGTTTGCAGTGGATAACTGCTTACTTTATCCTTCACCAGATGAAGAAAAGCAGATATCTGAGTAAACTTGCCCGTGTATCATATGTGAAGTTTGCCATTAGAAATGCGTAAGTTGATCCGATTTATCTATCCATCAATGTATTGTGTTTTAAATTAAATCTTAAATGAAATCTTGATCTCATAATTCATCCACGTAATGTCAATTGAGGTTCCATCACTTTCAATGCGAATTCGAGTGAGTACTGCCATGATGTTAATATAAGATCCATTATGCCAGTTTGTTTGAGGTTCGATGATCTGATGATAATCATTAGTACCAATGAGCACATCCACAAGTTGAGACTGCCAATGTATACGATGAGCCAATAAGGTTTTGTTTTGTATAATTACAAGAAAAGTTTCAGATATTCGAGATAAGACTTGGAATATGATAAGCAGTGATCTAACCTCAAATTCTAATGATCGGGATAGGTAAGCGTTGAGTTTTTTCACATTAACTAAATTAATATGCAAGGTTGTGAGATGTCATCGGTGTATTGTATCATTACGTATGCTGTTACAATGCAAGACGATTAAGTAGCTGAGTATTGCAGCTGAGTTGATCTTGTGTAAATAATTGCGCCGAAAACCAATTGTTGAATATTCCTGGTTTATCCAAATGAAAGTTCCTTGGTCTTGCACCTATGTGTAACGTGCAGTTATTGATGCAAATCCAAAAATAATAAGTTCAAGTGTGATGTGTGAAACATGTTAAATGTATCACTTTCGGTTGAGATGTTCTCGTAGAATTTCTGTTAGGCATCTTATCCACATGTAATAAAGAGTTTGTCCGTTACTTCCTTGAGGTTGTCCGTTTCATTCTACTACACACTATGTTTAATCCTCGAAGGACAAAATGTATGTGCGTGTGTGCGTGTGTGCGCTTGTGTCTGTGTGTGTGCGTTTGCCGAATTGAGTTTTGCCGTTACAATAAAGTTTTAATGAGTGACTCAGCGAGTTTGTTTTGGAATGTCCGTAATCACGTTGATGAGGGAGAATGACTCTGCTAATATAACTCGAGTCATTCTCTCACGCAAGAGAGTGGGGGGTCGCGCGAATAGGTAGAGAACACGCGGCACGCGAGTCAACAACGTTCTCGTGGAAGGTACACGTAATCGTAGTTGTGAGCTCGTGCGTGACCCAGTATAGTGGGATGGTATGGGTTAAAGAATAGTAGGTATTGCAAGGAGATGATCGGACAGTACCGGTAGTGGAGTCACTAGAATCCCACGATGACGACGATTCATGTACTCCGCAATAGGGATCCATGAGATCACAGCGACGATGCATAACCGGATAATAGTCGCCGGCCCACAAAAGCATTGTGCATCCGTATCATCACCACGCGACAACGGTCCTGTAGATAGGTATCGTATTCGGGACCAGCCCATCGGGCAACAATAGGAATTGCATTTATGTCATAGCACGATGCGTGAGGGATTCGGGTAAATTATCGGACGCTTGGGAATATGTTTTATTGACACAATGCCTTACTGACGAGTCCAGCCACCAGACCCGGGACGAAACGCTAGTTATTCGAAAAAGCAAATCATTAGTGGGATCGAATAAGGATGCTGTGTCTAACTCTCTCTATATCTCTCGTGATTGATGATCGTCCTGTGCCGGTCACTCTTGCAGCGGTGGAGGCGTGGCGCACGCTCTATCGCCTTTCGTATGCACCACGGTGACAGACATCACTTCTCGCATGTCACTCTACTCAACAACATCGTCTTCGTCTTCCTCTCAGTCTTTCTTGTTCTGCGGCGCGCTATCGGTCACGATCCGTACAAGCGTGCGAGATTCAAATTTCGCGACGCTGTATAAATAATTATTCGCACCTTATATTAGCGCCCGTCACAAAAGTGTACTCCAAATACTACGAACCCAATAAATTAACGATTTACGAGTACAGTGCAAAAACATTTATATTTTATTTAAAAAAAAAAAAATTTTTTTTCAACTGTACCCTTAAGCAACGAAATCCCCCCCTCTCAGCCCCCCTCAACGTCCCCTCAAAATAACGTAAAATTATGCGCTTTTATACGTTATTTTACATGTCATTGAGCACTCCTCCCCCCTGAGCATCCCCTCAGTTCCCCCTCAGCCACCCCGCGCGCCACCTCTCCTCCCCATGAGCCACCCCTCATGCTTCCCCTTCTGACCCCCCGCCACCCCCTTAGCCTCCCCTTACTCTCCTTCTATCAAGTGCTTTCAAATAGTTTGATGTTTATTAAGGTTATAATATAATAAAACATATAATTCATTATCATAATTTTCCTTTTTGCTTTTTTATCTGACCTTCTTTCTTTTTTATTAAGAACTTTTCCATTTCTTCATATATTATATAGCTGTAAGAAATTTTAGTGTTTCTCGCGCCATATAATGTACTTAGTAAATGTGTATATCTTCATATATTATGTAGTTGTAACAGATTTCCGTATTTTCGCGCCAAATAGTGTAATTAGAAGTTTAATTTTCCTGATTTTCATTTTTTCAATCCTATCCTAAAATATAATCCCTAAAATATATACATTTAAAATAGATTACAATCGAAAAGATTTGAAGTTGACAATTCCTTTATATCATATAAAATGTAGCATTTATACAATACGGCTTTATGTGGCTAAAATTGGTATACAGGGGTTTTCGAGGTTCCGAATCATGATTTTGATATTGGACTTTAAAACATTTAAAATATAGAATCCAATATGGCTGTTAAAAATTCAAAAAAAGTTTACGTCTATTTGGAAATTGGAGTACAGTGGATTGATATGTGGCTGATAACGATGTAGTCATGAGACATTCGAAATTCAAAATGGGGAAACTCATATGACCATTCAAAATACGAAAGAAAAACTCAGCTTTGACTGAAAATTAATATACAGGGTTTTGTCAAGATCGACGATCAAGATTTTGTTATCGTACTTTCGAAATTCATAAAGGCGAATTTAATTTGGCAATTAAATGATCAAAAGAAGCCTAAATTACGTTCAGAGTGGTATATGGGGGTTTTCGAATTTGTTGATAGCCATCTTCCTATCAGACTTCCGAATTCCAAAATAGCGCTCAAAAGTTTGAGTGAAATTGAGATTTTTCTTAAAATTACTATACAGGGGTTTTCGAGGTCACTGATCAAGATTTTCCTTTGCTTTTTACTTGGCAGGGAGTGTTCAATTTTTCTTCTGGACTTTTCTCTATTTAAAATCAGCTGAGTCTTTCCCTTGGAAGGTCGACATTTTTCTGAACCTTTTTTTGCAACTCTTAAAAATAGTAAATCTGACGAAAAAAGTTTTTTACGCGTAAAAAACTATGTAATATACTATATAAAATATTTAACATGAAAACCATACTTCGAATTTGAATTATGAAAATTTGACTGATTTTCTAAAACAAATTGGTATTGCTCTGTAATCGTAAATCATTAATTTATTGGTTTGGTAGTATTTGGAGTACACTTTATAGAGTATACCAATCATCAAAATATAAAAAAATTTTAAAAAATTAGCGATAAACTATCTTTGAATTTAAATTTTAAGATAATGCTAAAAATGGTGTAAAATCAAAAAAAAAAAAATTAACAAACATAATTTTCAAAAAATATGCAATAAAATATTATATTATAAAACTTATCTAAGGACATATTTTTTTCTTACAGTTAAATAGTTATAGATTACATTTCAACAATAAAAAAAACGAATTTTTGATCATTTTCGACTGTGCTCTACCCTTAAATAAACTTGACGTATCATGTATCAAAAGTGGTCGCGTCGTATTACAAAAGAGAACACCTGCAAATAACGCGCCTGTTTACCTACCTCATGGGTGCCCTGCAAAAGATAGATAATTTGACACGTTCCAATCCGGAATCATCGCTAAACTTTTTAAACATTTTCATTTTCCTTTTTTGTTTAAAAAAGCTTGTCCTCCTAGTGGTCGCGAGTTGGCGAGCGGAGCGAACCTGGGGACAAAGCCCCAGTAGTATATATATATATATATATATATATATATATGGGCAGTTCTCAGGTGAATCGGGAGGTCAAAATTTTTTTTTCTTTCAAAATCACCTAAATCGCTTCGTAACCATCCCATATGTTACCTTGAATTTTTTCAGATTTTTTTCACTTCTAGTTTTT
>JAWWEQ010049976.1:0-12438 GCA_035583055.1 Torymus tubicola
TATATATATATATATATATATATATATGTATATATACCACTACGCAGCCACGAACTCAATCAAGCGCGATACGTACGTTCACTCGCCTCCCCCTTTCCACCCACTCCTCGCTTTGCGCCGCGTACATCGGAGAGGCAATTTCCAATTAATAGGACACAGTGTCGAGCCGCGCTGTAATTCATCGTACAGCCGCGCATAGCGGCAGCGCGGCGGGCCTCCTAAATATTTCACGAAGCCGAAGGACCGCCGCCGCCGCTGCCACTGCTCCTAACGTCATAAAGATTACGCATCCATTATTACTCGCTCGCTCGTGTACCACCGTCGTGCAATATATATGGGGTCGCATGTATGTGTGGGTGGGTGTATAGGTGCGTCCGTATATATATATATATATATATATATATATATATATATATATATATACGTACGTAAGGTGGGAATATGGGTCATTCCGCGTTTGTTCGAAATTAGAATTCTCTGTCTCTTGGTGCGCGAGTTTTGTCGAATTGGTATAGGAAGTGTGCCGCAACGTCGGAGAATATATGGGTGAATTGCTACATATCTATATAAGTGCGGAGAATAAGAGAAAGGTATGCGGGTCTAGCGGAGTGGATGAGGTAAGAGTAGGAGTTTAATCTTGTGCAATGGCCGGAGAGGATTTTTTTCCGAGGGAAATTTAAGTGATGCGATAAGTCGAGTATGTACTCAGTAGATATATAAATGAATTAGGACTGAGTATACCGACTCATTTTTGTATAATAAAATATCGAGTATAAGTTCAAATAAAATCTGGTGTATATTATGATACACTTTTTTGAGTATTCGATATGAAAACAGATTGAATAAATCCTGAATAAATGTATTTACAGTTTATATTCGAAACAATATTCCGTTCTTTTTTTCATCATAAAACAAAAATAATCGGAAAAAATCGAAGAATAAAACGAGCTTTAACTGTCGAATTTAATGATTATCACTGTTGACCCAACCCACGAAACATGTTGTGTGAATAACAATAAAAATAATCCCTACTGTATTATCAACACGAAAATTAATTTTATAAAAACCTTTGTAACAATGATTGTAACTGCTTTATCATACAACCAAAAATTATACTTTTTCCAATCATGCAATTAGAAACATCGTAGCTATACAAAAATCTATACCACTTTCTACTTGCAGAACACCAACTTTTTTTCCGTCTACACCTGAAATAAACTTTCGACCACCGAACGCTGCTATTACTACTACTATTACTAACAACTACCACATTCTATATATATATATACTCGTCCACGCTATAAACTAATCCGCGCGCTTGAGCCAGCCTTACAAGTGAATTTTCACTCTCTCTCTCTCTCGCCAATCCCGCATCCACGCTTATATATATATATATATATATATATACCTCTCGCACCTCATAACACGTCCGCCGTGCGCGCGCGTACCTCATGATGGCATCGGCGATCGGCCATTAAAACCTACCTTTTCCCGCCTCTCCCCACTACTCCTCTCTCTCTCTCTCTCTCTCTCGCTCGTTAACGTTTAATGCGGGAGCCGTGTCGACCGCGTCGGGGAATCTGTTTAGGATAGTTTACGCGCGGCAGCGCAAGTTCACGCGCGATCCACCCGAGCAACGACGTTACGACGATAATTGAGTTTCGCCGCGAAAACGCCAGCAACCGTAGTAGTAGTAGTAATAGTAGTATGAGGAGGGGGGTGGGAGGAAGGGTTCGATAAAAGTTTCGCGAGGTAATGTTTTGTCTGCAGGTAGAATACATGTATGCGTATAGAAAGCTGGGATTTTAGCGAGTGGTTTTGAAGCTAGAAGTGGAAAGAAGTGGTTGGATTGATTGGTTCGCACGCCCAATTTGCCCGCGGTTTAGTTGGGGTATATACGTGGAAAGAGAGTAGAGTGTTGTTGCACTTTTATGGGTTGATGGGAGTGTGCTGCGACTGGATTGTTGTTGTTTTTTTTCGAGTTTTTCTTGGTACCATGTCGCTATGGGGTTCTTGGAAAAGAAGTTCAGGGGAAGTCGTTTCGTATACTTTTTCTCCGACGAGTATATTCAAAGTGAACTTCATGAGAATACTGTTGAATACGGTTTCATAAATCTGATAATTTTCGATTAACATCAGGGATTTAATCTATTATAATTTTCTTCAACCAATTACGCAGGAGTAAAAGAAATCAATACCACGACAATGCTAACACAATAATTACTCGACATAACGCTACGCACCTTGAAATGTCAACATAAAAAAAAACCACTTTATCATCTCTAAAAGGTCTTTAACACCTCCCTTCCACTCTTTTACTCGTACACCCTCCATCTATTTCCTATAAAACGTGCAATTACGCATTTTACTCTCTACTCCGCTAAGTGCATTATATAATAGCTTTTATTTTTAACACTCGACGTTCGTCTGCCTCTACGTATCGTGAACTCATGCGCGCGTGTTTTTGACGGGATGAGGTGTATATATATATATATACTGCGATAACTCGAGTGCCGGTCTAATTACCGTTGCTTTTCGAATATTAGATTAGCCCGAGCACTTCGCACAATGCGTCTATACGCTTGTGTACAATACGTGTGAACATATGCATATATATATTACGAAGTTAAAGGGTGAATTTCAACATTCACAATCGCTGAGAGAATGATTTGTTTTTTTCAGGTGAATCATAGGACGATTTGGTTGAAAAAACATTGTTGAATAGTAGAGTGAGTAGTTCGATTGTTTGATTGCATCGTGTCGATAAAATTCAGTATACATGTACGCTGTTTCAGGTTTATGTTTTTTTTTATATATATACATATAAGGGTGTCCGTTATTTTCAAAACTACTTATATTGTTGCTCCCAAGTCTTAGATGTATTTGTTCCACCAAAAAACTAAGAAATCATCCAGAATATACAACAAAAATTCTGATTAAACCTTGCCGCTTTAAAAAAAGTTGATTTTATAAAAAATTTTTTATGCTATGCCGATATGCTAATGTAGAAAGTACAAAAAAAAATTTTGTACCCTCCCTTATGATCGCGATCACTTTGAGGTGTTATAATAAGACACTCGGGAGCTATTTTGAAGCGAAACAATTTTTTTTTAACACAGTCTGCGCAAAACACCGCTTTTCATGCTTGTTTTCAGTGCGCAAAGCAATCGATTTAGCGAAGCTTTGAAAAGTTGGGGTTTGGTCGATTTAACAGTTGGCGTTTGCTGTGACACCACTGCTGCTAATTTTGGATGCAGAAATGGTGCAGCTACAATTTTAGAGCAATCGCTCGACAAAAATTTAGTTTATTTTGGATGTCGGCATCATATTTTAGAAATTTTATTGGCAGAAGCATTTATAACTAAAATTCCAGGTATGAATGGATCAAACGTAGCTATTTTCAAGAAATTTCAGGCTGAATGGCATAAGATCCATCTCAACAGTTACAAACACGGTTTAAGTAAGTTGGAACAACCCTTGAAAGCGGAAATCCCGCGGGTAGTTCAGTTTATTAAGAAACATCTTAAAAAAGAACACGTTCGCAAAGATTATAGAGAATTATTGGAGTTATGCTTGATTTTTTTGAACGTTGAGGATGAATCAAAATATTCTACAAGAAAAAAAAATTCAGAAAACCTGGTGCTTATCATCATGCCAAATGGATGGCGAAAGCCATATAGTCTATCAAAATATATTTATTTCAAGATTCGTTTTTAATAGAAAAAAAGTGAAATGCAACAATTTTACCAGATTTGCTAATTCATCATTTTTGTTTATAATGAGAACTGGTACGAGGCACCATTGGCATTTGCTGTTCCTAATAACGATCTGCAGTTGATAAAAAAATTAATTGACTTTGAATTAATTGATGATGAGATATCAAAGGCTGCTCTGAAAAAATTACAAAACTACTCGTATTATTTATCTCCTGAACTGTGTACTCTTGCACTTTTTGATGATAATGTTGACAACAGTGTAAAAAAAGGGATTGTTGATGCATTTTATAATAAACAAGTAGACTCTGAAGAAGAAATCCCAAAAAAATTTAATGCTATTCCGATTGGCATAAGATCAGTTTGTGATAAGAATTTTGATTTTTTTTCTAATAGCCAAAGTTTAATGTTTCTTGAAAGATTCAAGTTGAATAAAGAATTTTTAAAATATGCTTGTCATTTATTGAGAATGTTGAAAAAATCAAGCATATTTTTGTTGTCAATGATTGTGCTGAAAGAGCAGTGCACCTAACACAAGATTCGTTAAATCCATTAACAACTGATGAAGAAGAAAAACAATATTTAATTCAATTTTTAGATGAAAATAAAAAAAATCTGTTAAAAAGTTCCAGAAAAACAGACATAGTCAAGAAATTAAAAATGGATCGTTAAAAAAGTAAAATAATAACATTTTTAATGATAACATAATTATTTTTTCACCATGCCCTGCCCGAAAGTACCAATTTCCCTCCCGGCACCGAATCGGAAAAGTGATATTTTCGGCCCGGGTATTATGAAAAACAGTATATGCACCATGGGAGAAAATTTGGGAACCCTACAGCTCGTGTTTGCCACCCTCGCCTTCAGCTCGGGTGTCAATTTAGACGAGCTGTGGACTTTCCAAATTTTTTCCTCCCTAGATGCGTAATATATTATTATTATTAGAATTTTTAACTGAAATAGTATTTTCGTTACTTTCTAAAAATAATATTTCCTTTTTTTAATATAGTCTAATAATCATCATGAAGGTTAATATTATAATAGTTCAAAAAACCACCTATGTTTCCTTTTTTCAGTAAGTTTCAAATGGTTTTGATGAAAAATTTACGAATAAGACAAAATTTCGGTCGCAAAAATCTCGCTACGCGGTTCGCAATTTACTTTTTCGAATTTCAAGCAACATTAAAATGGTGTTATCTAGGGACCAGAGGCACGTAGAAACATTTTTAAAAAGCAAAATTAAAGGTCTTGAACTCTATTTTAAGATTATATTCATAATTTGAATTTACTGAGATGAAGGGTACAGCAGAATTTCAAAAAAACCATCAAAAAATTACATATTTTTAATGTTTTTTTCGACTTTTCGGGGATGAAATGGACTTCAAAAAAATTTTTTTCGCTTTAAAATTGCTCCCGAGTGTCATACTATAACACCCCAAAGTGATCGCGATGATAAGGGAGGATATAAAAAATTTGTTTGCACTTTCTAAATTAGCATATCGGCATAGCATAAAAAAATCATTAAAAAATCAACTTTTTTGAAAGACACCCTAATATATATATATAAAGAGAGGTGGATATAAATGGAATCATAACTGAAAAATCACTTGTTTTGATATTAACAATATCCAATTTTATTGTATATATCTATTTGATATCTGAAAGTAAACCCGAATGATTTTTCATTCTCCAAATAAACAAATCTCTGATGGATATCTATCAAAATACGTATTTAGATTCTCGTTTAAATTCTGTTATCATTTCATATAAAAAAGCAAAACAAAAACTAATGTACCCTAACAACTTCAAAAATTCAACAACAATATATACTTCCGAACCAAATCGATTTACTATACTCCCCCCCCCCCTTCCATCACCCCTCCCTCACCCTTTTTATAGTTGCAAAAAGCCACTTTCCATATTCTCTCCTACCAACTTTCTAGTGAATTACAAAATCAAGTGGCGGACCGCAATCAATTCACTCGCGCGCTTGCACGCCTTTAAAATTCAGCTAATTCCCCGAGAAAATCTTCTCCTTCCCTCGCGTACCGTTAATGAGTCGCATCGCGCATAATACGCGTCTATATATTTAACGCCGCTCAGAGAGAGAGAGAGAGAGAATTCGTCAGAGGCTCTGCGCGGGCAAGTTTCGCGGAGGAAGTTGCTCTGGCTCTTTAATAATGCATGACTTATTAGGCCCTTAAAGCTGTGGACTCTAATTACGGAGGGAAGTTTATTTGCTGGCCGCGTTCGGTTGGTCGATTGCGTGCCACGTGCGACGATGGGATTTTTGGAGTTTTGGAAATATAGACGCTGTGTGGTCAGTATATATGTAATAGAGTTTTTGGGGGGATGAGGAAAAAGGGAGAGAGGGAGTTTGTAATGTGGGCGATTGAGGACGCCTACACGCCAGCACGTGCAGGTATATTGGAGTGCATATTTTTGGGATGTGGTTCGTGTAGGTTTGAAAGCGTGAGGTCATGTCATATATAAATTGATAAGTAGTTTCAAGGAAAATTGACAAAGCAAATTTTTATGATTAAAATTAAATAGAAATTGAATTTCGTAACAATTCAATCTGTCCTGCGAAAAAAAGAGGATTTGAAAACTATTATAATCAAGGTTTTCATTAAAAATGAATACAATTTTATGAAATTTGTAAAATAATTTGAAGAATACAAAAGAATTTAATTTCCTATTTTAATATTTATTTTAACTGATTCTCCAAAAAATTTCATTTTATAAATTAATACAATTCTATGAATTGATTTAATCTGCTACAAAAATTTCTTTTCAAACTATTACACGTTAAATTCAACTTTTGTTGAATCTACGTATAATTTTACTTAAATTATTCAACTTCCCATAACCGTATTAATTTAAATATACCATTTATTGACATATCACACCTCCCGCATAAGTCAACTTATCACCCCACATCGCGTTACTCACCTTTACATCAAAGTACACAATTCAAACCACCACTGATTCTAATCCTCCACCATGGTTACCAAAACCACAAGGATTAAGAAAAATACTCACTCTCTCACCACAAGGCATACATTGCATCATACTAAACGCTCTGCACATACAACATATACATATATACACCTACAACTCGGCGCCCAGACGAATATCTCTCAAAATCATATCCGCTGCGCCTGTTTCGCCAAATACCAAGCCTGTGCCCCACGCCTACATTAATTTACACGCGTGTGGCAAGAGAGAGAGAGAGCGACTACGCTCACGCGTCCGTTGCATGCGCGCGCGCGCGCCTGCGCGTCTATACACGGCTCGTGCGTTAATGCACTTGCAAGCGCGCGTGCACATACGCGCAATCTAATACTCGGCGCCCCCGGGAGTGTATGAACATATAGAAATTAGCGATGTGGAGCAACGCGTGAGTGCTCGCGTGAGTGAGAGTGCGTGTGTGTGTGTGCGTGTGTAGGTATATAGCGAGTGGTAACGCCATGATTCTCGTTATCATTCGGTACAGGGTAAGGATTTATTTACGATGATGGACGAGTATTGTGGCTGTAAAAGGGATTTGGGTCTTAAATTGATAAAGTTTAAATTTAATATAATTTGTAAGAGTTCGAACTAAAGAACTGATGAATTTTCCACATCTTTGATATAACGAAGAACGAGATTAAGATTTATTTTTTAAATATACAATTATTTTCATTATGTGAAATGTCAATTGAAATAATAATTTTCAATTCGTAATATACGAGTTGTACCTACGCTCAAAACTCTGTGTCATTTGAATAATTGATATATTTTGAAATCCTCGATTTATTAAACTTTCATACAACCATCCAACGCGTATATTCATTCAACCATGTTTATATACTACTACGCGTATTTGCGTAGACCAAACTTTCCCATTACATAATTTAGAAAATCAAGCGATAAATTCAACCGCTTCCATTTCTACCGCACTCTATCCCGCACTTATATTCATTCACTATTAACCAACGTCAAACAGACGCTCTGCAACTTTCCATCTCTCGCCATCCGTTGTAACGAACTAAACACACCTATATATATATATATATATATACGCACACCATCACGATGCGAGACGGAAGGGCGGTGGTCTCCCTTCATTATTAACGAAGGGAGTTTATCAGTCACCGGAGCCCCCCCTAGTACTGTAATGGCACGAGGCTTCGGCTTTCGTCATCACGTATATAGAGAGCGAGTTGATTCTACAATAGAGGGCTAGGGAACTGGAGCTTTATCAAACGGCGACCTACCGGAAACGTCGCGTGAAAATTTCATCGTGCCAGTGACGAAGGTGTCAAGGTCACTCGGCCGTATATAGCGCGCGTGGACAATCGATGACTTTTTCCCCTCTGTCTCTCCTATACGTATACATATACATACGAGAGCCGATAGGAGCTTTTCAAAACTTCCGCGGCTTTTTAATCCACCTGATATAGGCCAGACACGTGTGACATATATACGTGGTAAGCACGAATTTGATTTTTTTTATTTTTTTTATTTTTTTTTTTTTTTTATTATTGGTCACTCAAGATAAGGAAGTGTGACAAGTGATAACGGGAAACGCGTGCGCGCGAGTGAACGGGATCGATGATCGATTGCGTAACAATGCATAGTGGTATATACAATATATATATACGCTTGGCGCTCTCGGTCAAACTTTGTCGCACGGAAGTCGATTGTTCGCGGGTTGCCACGCGTTATCGTGGTTCTGGAAAACAGCAGCGTTCGAAGGTCGTCGTAAAATGTTGAATATAACGGCTAAAATGCGTGATGTCATGTTTGGGCAAGTGACGAATGGTTGTGATATTTAATAGGCATACGAACGGTTGGGTTGGTGAAGAAGTAATTAAATATATATATAGAGCCAAGATTCTTTTAATGGGGTACATTACAAAATGATAAATTAGAGTTAAAGAAAAATGGAAATATTCTGTGATAAGATTATTTGAAACGGAAAGGCCGATGGAAATGAAACGAATCTTGAAAGGATTGGATAAAAAACAAATGACGTGGTTGAATGATAAATGGAATTTACAACGAGCCGTGGAAATTTTTCAAGAAAAAATTAAAGAATCATTAGCATCAAATCTCATCCACACTCATAAACCAACAGACAAGAGAAGCGATACTCTCTCTCTCTCTCCTTTCTCAATGTTCTCTTCATCGCACAACTTTCACGACCTCGCGCGATCCCGCAGCTAACTTTTCTCTCCTCCTCGCATAGGACACAAAACAATCCACTGCCGCAGCAGCAGTGCACACAAGAGCGCGGATTGTTTTGAGAAGGCACACGGTGCAACAGAACCTCTCTAGTATATATATATATATATATATATATAGAGAGAGAGAGAGAGGGTATAACCATATATATATATATATACATATACTACCTTCGTACACACACACATACATACACAGTGGCAACAGGGAATTCAGGACTCGCGCGCGCGCGCGTTCGCAATCGATAGTAACTAAACTCGCCGCGTGCAAACTCGATTTGCATCAGTTGTGCGAACGCGAAGTGCAGCTGCATCGTTCGCTATAGCGCCTGGAGAGATTTGCACGTGGAAGGGGGGGGGGGAGTACGCGCGAGGTGGTAATTTCAATATCTTAAGGGAGAATTACGTTGCTAAGAAATGGAGAAAACTCGAACGTTGGGTGAGAAAACGAGAAAGACGTATAGCGACTTACATGAGCTGCTTGTCGTTGTTTACCGAGTAATGCTGTGGGTGGTATAGTTTTCTTTGGCAACGAATGACAAGAGGTTGTTTTTTTGTTGGAGGTGTAAGAAAGATGTGCAAATGTGTTTTTTTGTGGTCGAACGTTATCCTTAAATTATATGCAAAGCAATTTATTTACGCTTTGATTTTTATTTTTCTGAATTTTTCCTATTTTATTAATCCGAGAAGAGAGTGATTGCATTGATATTATAAAAGATTTATTATCAAATGATAATTAATAATTTCCGGTGTTAACGTTAAATGAATTAACATAGAAATTTTAAGCGAAACGTTAATATAGTTAAGAGACGTACGAGCTTATTTTACGCGGCGTTTGACATCGAAGAGCTTCTTAAATTAATGACCCTTTCAATTAAAAGCGTTACTTCTCTCTCTCTCTCTCTCTCTCTCTCTCTCTCTCTCTCGCTGCTAAATATCGATTTTAATCAAGAGTTCCGACAGAATTATTATAAATACTTAATTAATAATATCTCAATTATTTCCAAACGAAACTTAATTAACGTAATTGAATCATCGCACATGTTATATATAGGATATTTCAGGTGAAGTGAGCAGCTCAAAATTTTAAAATTACGCAAAATTTGTAGACACTTAGTTTTTTATGAAAAAAAGATGTTCCTAAATTTTTAAAGCAATATTTCAATAATTACAAAAGTTATTGCACATCAAAAATTGTTATTTTTGCAATTTTTGGTGAAAACTCAACTTTTGCCATTTTTTTATTCAAAATCCTGAAATTTTTTTTATAGCACATTTATTGGAAAAAAAGTTTGCATTTTACTTCTAGAATGTAGTCATATTTTTCTTAAGGCTCTTTTTGGAAGTCTCTAATTAGCTTTTCAGTGTACCTTTATCAAAAAAAAGAAAGGAGTTCGACAGAATATTTTTTGTTCAATAAATTTTTTTTCTGATTCTGTATTGTAAACTCTTTAACATAAGCCCTGGACCAAGATGGGTTACATCTTCAGAAAAGAGCTATGAATTTTTAAAAAATGTAAAAATAGTGAAAAAACCTTGTTTTTGACATGACTAGCAGAGTCAAATTTACTTATTACTGAATTCCTTGTGTTTATTCCATAGAATTTTGTTTTTATTCTGCTTCTTCAATAGAGAATGATTATATTTTACACCAGAACTGTAAAACATAATCATAAAAACTACTCATTGCATTAATAATATCAAACTATTGCAGGTAACACGTATAACACATTGCAAGAACTTGTTTGTCGACAAATTTATTCTCTATACTACTTATAAATGTATAATGATTTTCTAGACATTATATAAAGTATCAATTTAACTAATAAAAGGTGTGAATAGCATTAAATTATGTATAAGTAAAATACTTGAGGTCATGAGGTTATAATAATAAAGAATAAATCTCTCTTTCTCTCTCTCTCTCTTTCTGTCTCTCTCTCTCTCTCTCTGTGCGCATAACGAGTATCGTACGAATTCATTACAATAATGGACGCACCTTTAACAGGCCCTCAATCGGACGTTACAATTCGTGGCTAATCCGGCAATTTTACCCTTTCATCTATATACCTACGTTCTCGTCCTCCTCTCACACGCGTGCGAAATTGAAATTTCCCTTTAAACTATAAATGCTTCTCTCTCTCTCTCTCACTCTACGCCTATATATGAAAATGACGCGCTAGCAGGATGCATCGGTCTCGTGGATGTCGGTTCTGGCCATTATTATCCCGTTATTGCGATAATTTGGCAGGGCTTGACTTTCGTCTCGGGGCTGTGCGCACGCGCGCGTATACGAGTGTGCGATCACGCACATATAGCAGCTAATTCCGACGCGCCGCGCTAGATTTGACCGCGTGTCCATGCCACATACATATACGAGTAGTATGTATATATATATATATATATATATGTATACAACATACACCGCGTGCCACGCGCGAGGATCTGATATTGTCAAAAGGCACCACGATTATTGCGTATCCAGCGGTGGTCCGATGCCGGGAATTATTGCATAGCGGCTGTAGTTCGATTGGATAGCGTCGCGTGTGGGTGATTGAAATGATTGTTTGCCCGGGAGTTGGGTTTGATATATATGGTAGTTTGCTTTCTTTAATGCGATTGGAAGTCTCTTGAGTATTTAGAAAATTTTAGGATTTTAGGAGTAAACAGAAATTCCGTTATATGCTACTTTAGTTATATATTTAATATGAAGAAGAATATATGGCGAATTTACCGAAATTGCCATAACTAAACGGTATTAAATTCGTTGTATAGTCAACGACTTTATTGATAAGCAAGACAAAACAAATTTTATACAAAACATTTAAAAAATATTATTCTTATCAATAATTTCATAGATAGCGTAATTTTTTGACTCGTTAAGTTGTTGATTTAATAAAGATAATAATTTCTAATTGATCGCATAATTTAAACTAACTTATATTGATTTACATCAGAATGAATCTCACAATAAATTTTACTTATTATAAATTATTTCATTTCACTTTATTCCATTCTGTTTTATTAATTTACAATTAATATGGTAATGCATTATAAGTTGAATAACATCAAAAATTAATAACTAATTCATCAAGTTGTACAAATTATAAGTAGGATGCAACCTTTCCTCTTAAGTAAATTGCAGTTGCATTAAAAATGTGACTATGGAGTCTCTACTTCGACTCTCTAGAAGTTTATAATCTCAATATTTAGAGCACGAAGTCTAGACTCTTGGTGTCTTTTAACAATGTCCCAGTTCTGCTCCTTAGAGTATTTCTGTAAATAAAACTTAATAAGCCTTCAGCATTTCCCAAGTACCATTCTGCGTAATGAACTTGGATATAAATTTTTTCGGATTCATATCGCAGATGTACGTCACGATGTAACAGTTCTAGTAAATTATACAGGCCCACAAAAAAAAAGTAGGGGAGACTGGCGTAAAACCGTATACTTTTTGGAAATTGTTTATTAAGAAATAGATAACAAAATAATAACAATAT
>JAWWEQ010049977.1:0-12432 GCA_035583055.1 Torymus tubicola
TTACGAAGCGATTTAGGTGATTTTAAAAGAAAAAAAAATTTTTACCTCTCGATTCACCTGAGAACTGCCCATATATAGAAGCTGTCCCATTTTAATCGCCCACCTCCAGAAATTGACAGAAGATGCAGTCGTAGCAAAAAATGATAAATACAAAAGTTTTAGGGTTCAAAGGAGGCCATCTAATGGTACCAACGGCTTTGACCTTGAACGCAATTTTCAAGGTTAGTATTTTTTTAATGGGAATAGCTATTTTTGATCCCAGAAATAGAAAGAGCAGAAAATTTGTGAGAGTACATATTTTAACGTAAAAATTTCTGCTCTTTCCATTTCTGGGGTCGAAAATAGTGGTTCCCATAAAAAAAAACACTTTGACCTTGAAAGAACTTTGAAAATCGCGTTCAAGGTCAAAGTCGTTGGTACCATTAGGTGTCCCCCTTTGAACCCTAAAACTTTTGTATTTATCATTTTTAGCTCCGAGTATGTCTTCTGCCAATTTGCGGGGGTGGGCGATTAAAATGGGACACCTTATATATGGCTGGTTCTCTGTCATGTCGCAGATAAAAAATTATTTTTTCGCTAAAATCTTTTTTATACTTTCTAATACAGATTTTGAACTGCTATGAATTTTTTAAAATTTTTTTTACCTATAGATTTGGAGATATAAGAGGCCAAAAACTGAATGTTGATGATTTTATGCATTTTTGACCGATTTTCATTAATTTATAACTCCTCAGCGAAGCAGTTATCGCGATAGACACAAGATTAGCTTTTTTTTTGTAAAATTTTCTCAGTTTTCCAATAAAAATATTTTTACATCTGTATGAGTACACTATCACTCACATACCCCCAAATGAAACATTAAAATTCAGAGAGAAAAAAACCGCTCCAAGGTATCTCCACCGAAAAATTCATAGAGGTACCTTTTTATTTGACGAAGTATGTGCATAAATTCCAGAATGGTCTTCAACCGTTTTATAACCTAAAAAAATTCATTTAGGTTTAGATTTTTAAAAAATAGATTAATTTTTTGTTAAAAAACGAAGCAAAATTTCGAAATATCTTGCCTTAAGCTTTCATTGTAGAAAGCTTAGGCTTCTTCCTACTCGAGCGCCCCTTGCTCGGTGGCACTGCTGCCAACTCCGGTGCGAGAACGATCTGCTGCTCGTTCTATCTAGCCTTACCTGTAGCAGCCGGTTCTCCCGTACAATACCGCTTGTTTACAGCGGTTATCTTTCTCTTTTATCTTCCCGTTATCTTTGCTCCTCCAGGAGTCGATGCCCTTGGCTAACTGCAGCTGTAAAAGGGTGGAGGGCGATCTAAATGACAACACGTAACTCGAGATGTAAAAATGAAATAAAAGATAACTTTATTCAAAGTTTGAATGATATTGAAATTGCAAATAACGCGTAGGCCGAGACTTGGCGGGATGAATCCCGCTCGCAACGCGGACGCACGCAGTCGCTGCACAGCATCGTCGGTTACTGGTGACGGGGGGGGGGGGCAATGGCCACTCGCCCGTCACTAACGCTAACATTTTATCACCTACTCACGCTTGCAGCTAGCCAGCCATCGCTCGACGCAGCCTTCTTCGTCGCACTCGCTGTCTCACTGTCCCCGTCCTCGAGGAACTTCTATCTCTCTTCTCTAGCGCTCACTCTTGGTTGGTGGCGGCCCTGTGTCGATTACTCGTGCAGTGGTGACGTCACTCACTATTCGCGTGTCACGGCTATCATACACACTCACGACTACAACATGTCTGCTACTCGACTACTATACTGCCTTATCATTCTCTGCTTCTTCTCCATCTATCTTGTTCGAGCTCCGCGTGGCGCGCTATTGATCACGATCCGAATAAGTGCGCGAGATTCGAATCTCGAGACGCTGTATATTTGATTATTCGGACCTTATACCAGCGCCCGATACAATATATAATATACATATATTTAAATAATGTAATGTAATAAATAATATGGTGATTAGTCAATTATTATTTTGTTCGTTTTCAACTTCAACTCAATAATAATTTTTGTTTCCCTAAATATTTAGAATTGTAATAATTATTTTGAAACAATAAAGAATACAAACGGGGGGGGAATAATAATTCTTCGCAGCCTACTCAACTATAGGTGACTGTACGTCGCGCGCGTTGTTCGCCGTCGGGGTACGAGTCCCCGTGCGATCAGATGTTAGCTGTTATCCTCGCTGGCGCTTTGCGTTTTGTTCGCGTTACTACGCGTTCGTACATCGATACCGAATTTATTATAGCGATCTCGCCCGTATTGTATTAATAATTTTTTTCTAAAATAATCAAAAGAAAGCAGAAAAGAAAAGAGTAGAAAAAAATTGAAATATCACATTAATCGAAAAATTTATCTTTAATTTATTTATAAATAAGATATTATTTTACTGCTTTACGTTTCCGTTTTTAAAAAAATTTGTTGCCGCGTTTACTACGAAATCGCTATGAAACGAAATTCGTATATCGTTATTTTGTTTATGTGCACTTAATACTTATATTTAATATAGTATTTATGTATATAGTTATATATTGCACGAGGAATAATTTTAAGTTGACTAAAATAATATTTCGCCGCATAGGAAAAATATTCTAATTTCGAATTTAATATTCGAACTATTTTCCTTTCCAACACACCGTACGTAATTAAGTGTGCTGGAAATGTGCGCGATGTTTACGTTCGGCGTGGCCCGAGTCTTGCATCGGCGCGCGACGTAAGCAATGCCTGTTTCGCTTGCCGTCGATGCAACTTTCGACGATGGTCTTGACCGATAGATTTGCGTGCTCGCTTTGATTTCTGGAGTGCGATGATGCGTAATGCATCCACCCCACTAGTGCTAGATTGCACGTGAATAATGCACTTTGCGCTGCGCGAACTAATGTCGCCGCGCGCTGCAATCCTTTCGCACTCCAGATGCATCCAATACATATTCACCCACGTTCTCGAAAACTGTGGGTTTTTCGAGGGGCGCCAATTTGTAACGGATAACTAGCTCCCGGCTAGCTGTGCAGTATCCACGTACAAATAAATGAATACTTTGAAGAACGTACAAATAAATGAATACTTTGAAGAAATAAGGATTCGAGAACGTGGTGGGGAGAATGAAAAGAGCGCGCAACAAATAAAAGTAATAAAGATTTATTTGTATTTGTATTTGTATTTATTAATCAAGGACTAAAGACCTGAGGTCCTACATAGTCCGGCACACATTACAAATGTTTAAGAATAATTAGTGTTCCGCTAATAACATAGGTAATACAATAAAAGTGATACAATATAATAGTTATAATAACAATAAAGATAATAATAAAATAAAGTAAGATAAATAAATAAGATGGATAATGGCGAAGTTTATAGTTGAAGAAGTTTACAGTTGACTGGGCGCATGTATTATTACAATATATCACTTCGCGTTAATAAATGCAATGGAGAACACGTATTTCGTCAGGGCTTCTTTAAAACGAACATGCTTATAAAGAGAGCGCAGCCCAGGCAGCAGTTCGTTCCATAATCGTACGCTTTCAAACGTGAACGAGAGCAGAAGATAGTTCGTGCCAGGAGTAGGCAGCGTGCGAGTCGATGCTAAGAGGGACAGACGGATGAGATCGCGACGCGCGGTAATCGGAAGAATATTGAATTCTGCGTACGAGGATGTGATGTGCTCTAACTTACGGAGATCCAACGCGAAACAAAGCGCCGCGTTTTTACATCGCTGCATTTTGCCGCAGAGCTCGGTCGACATGCCGAGAAAGAGGCCCGCACAGTAGTCGAGATGCGGGAAAACTAATGATTTAATAAGCATGAGCCTGATGGGTTGCGAGATAAAGTTCTGGCACTTCCTCAGGCGTGATAGTGCTGTAAAGCGTTTCTTCTTCGTGAGGGCAACGTGGGGACACCAGGATAATGTACTATCAAGCACGACGCCGAGTATTTTCACCGAGTCTGTGTATTGAATAGATGCGCCGTCGATGTTGAGCAAGGGTGGAGCGAGCCACTTAATTTGGCTGATAAAATAGTTCGACCCGAGCCAAATAGCCTGAGTCTTCTTGGCGTTGATAAGAAGACCATTAGAGTTAGCCCAGGATTGTAAGCTATGGAGATCCTCCTGAACTCTTTCGACAATCCTGCTTAAGTCTGCGATTTTCCCATGGTAGTAAATGGTCAAATCATCGGCGTAGAGGTGGTGACAGGAGTACTGTAGAACAGAGCAGACATCATTAACGAGTAGAGAGAAGAAGGGTGGATTTAAAATTTCTTGTGGTACGCCGAAACTTTTTGTAAGTGGTGAGGACGACTCGCCCGTAAGACCGACTACAATCTGTGAACGACCGGATAGAAACGAGCGGATCCAAGTACAAGCTGGGTCCGAGAACCCGAGAGCAGAAAGCTTTTCGACTAGGAGATTAGCCTTCAGTCGATCGAAAGCTTAAGTCAGGTCGATGGCTGCAACGAGTGCTATTTCACCATTATTAATCGCTACCCTAAAATCTTCTACTATTTTGAGAAGAGCTATGTGAGTGCTGTGGCGTTTACGGAAACCCGATTGTAGTGGATCCAAAAGCTTATTCTTGGAGGTCAATTCATTGATTTGCTTAAACACAATGAACTCGAGAATTTTCGAGACAGCGCAAAGAATGCTGATGGGCCTTAGATCGCTGGCCTCACGCGGAGGAAAGCACTTCGGAATGGACCGAACAATCACCCGTTTCCATACCTCTGGAAATGTGCTCGACTGCAACGAAAAGTCACATCAGTAGGTAGAGTGAAGGCTTCCCTGGACATTTCCAGATTTCATTGGTAGATCTGGCGCGTTGAAATTTATTGCAGTAGTAGCTGCTGATAGCGTTACGAGTCGCTGTTTTGACCCGGTTCCGTAGGGCCTTATACGCCAGGTGGTCGGCCTCCCGTCGAGATTTCCTGAAGACACTCCAGGCCCGATTACGCGCTTTGATTAGATGTTTTAACTCGGACGTGAACCAAGGAGAGGATTTTCTTCGGCACTCAACAGCGCGATACGGTGCATGTAAATCGTACACCTCGTGGATGGAGTTAGTAAGGAAGTTGATTTTGTCGTCGATGTTACTAAGGTTTACAATGAAATGCCAATCAACCTTTTCCAAGTCGTTGAGAAAACGGGCGGAATCGAAATGTCGAAAAGACCTCTTAAAGATCTTTCGAGAGCGCCGCTCAGGTACGGGAAATTCGAACGAGACACATAGAATATCATGCGTTGAGATGCCCGGACACTGTAGCTGGTTAAATGACATGACTTTTGACGAGTCGCTTACGCAGACGTAGTCGATAGTGGCGTGAGTGTAGGAATCGAGCAGTTTAGTGTGATTCGTAGGCTGAAACAGCAATGGTTCGAGGTTACATGCATGGAGTGACCTGCACAGCATATTGCGTCGGTGATCAAGTTTGTCCCAGTCAATATTCACAATCGGTCGACATATGGTTCTAGAAAATCCGGTTCTTTGTTGTAAGTGACTGACTGTTCCGATTGACAGAGTGTTTTGCAGTCAATGGAGGCATCAACATATAAAGCAACGCCGCCCGAGCGAGCGCCGAGTCTATCCACCCGATGAAAAGACTATCCTGGGATTTCCAAGAGTTTCGAGGATCTGTTCGGCTTTAACCAAGTCTCGCCAAGAGCAATCACATGAAAGCGATATTGCTGCAAGATCTGGACAATGTCGGCGAAGTGAGGCTCCATGGATTGTGCATTGAGGTGACAAATCCGTAGTAACGCGGGATTAACTGCCGCCATAATTGATAGACAAAATTTTACGCTCGATCGTATTGCGGAGTACGGGGCATCTTGTTTTATTGGACGCAGAGTGGGCCGTGTTCGCGGACTTTGCTGAAACGCAATTAATACATCTAAGGTCTTTCTTATCATTACATGTGTTCGTCGCGTGTTTGCCGGCGCAGGTTCCGCAACGCGTTTTTGTAGAACAAAGTTTAGCTATATGACCAAAACCGAGACATGATCTTCGATTCTACAAACTACCCAGCCGATGTTGATAAAACCACGTTTCAGTAAAGCGAGTCGTAAATCCGGCGTTGTCTCAACTCCGCAAGACCTATGCTTTTTCCTTACCTCCGGCACTGAATCTTCAGTGGGCTTTACTGTGTTCGGCGTCGGTTTACGGCGCGACTTATCCGGGTAAAGATGAACTACCTTGAGATCTGCGGGATTGAAATTGGAGATATTTTGATTTGTGATGGACCGTATGATATCGTCCAGTGGGTATGCCATGAATAATTAGTCGGGGGTTGAGTTTGATGTCTGGTTTAGCAACCAGACCAGCATCGGCAAAAGACGGGCAAGCGGAGAGCGCAGCAGCATTTAACGAGTTCCCCTCTACAATCACCGAGCAGTTCGGGCCGAGGTTAACGCGCTGGACCTGCAGTTTAAGTTGCAGGGGATCGACTGCTTTTTGCAGAGCTGCTTTGGTAGCGGCCGAGGCGGTAAGGCGCGAGGCAGCATCTTTGGTGGGTTCGATAACGACGCGGTCTTTAGAGGCGATAATGAAAGGCTTCCCGCGCGCTAAGGTGACATTATTCGCGGGGTCTACAGAGCCGTTTACTTTATCTCTACGCAAAGCACCAGCGTAAGACTTGACATCTACAACAGCCGGAGATTTTGCGCACGAAGCGGTAATTTTTTCGATATGATCACACGCACGATTGAGAGGATCCAAACAAGCTTGCGAGTGATTGTCGACACATATTTTGTATAAGAGCACATTAGATATTTTCTGAATGGCCCGATAGAAAAAGTTGTTAAGTGTTTCTATAGTTATGGGTCGGCAAAATTGTTAATAATTGGTTCATTTTTTAAATAAAGTGAATAAAAAATATATTTTTATGGCTTTTAACACCTTAAAGCGATTGATTTCGTTTGGCTTTTATGTTTGAAACGTGTAAAAAGAGTTCTGACTGATTGTCACATTAATTTGCGATACTTACCCTACTTATACCGTACAACAATTAGGTCATTCTATAGTTTTGAGACGCACTGTATAATATATACATATGTGGCTGTATCGCCACAGCCTCCTTCGGCCTGGCCACGCCGTAAGCAGCAGCACAGAGCCCGTTCGCGCTGCCGAGGCGGCGCGGCTGCCTGCTCTCTCGCCCCCCACCACAGCTGCGGATAGGAGAGGAGAGGTAACTTCTCCTGGCTGCGCGACTGACGCTTCTTCTTCCTTCTTCCTTGCTTCGCCTAGCACCTGAACGCTCTCCATGCTGACCACGCAGCGCGAGCCTGCAATCCTCTAAAACTGGGGACCCCGACGAGGAGAAGCTACAGGTGAATAATCCAGCATGCAGCAACGGAGTTCCGCTCGCAAGCAGTCCGCTGCTGAGGCCGACGCAGCGCCTCAGCAGATGCAAATCCGCCCAACGCGACAGGCAGCCTCAACCGGAGCCGCTCTTCCGAAGACCAGGTGAGACCACTTGAACGCGGACCGACTCGGAATACAAGACCGCGACGCCGTCACCGTCAGCTTTCGACGATAAACAAGCCGACAAGAGGCCGCTCATCGCCCATTCCTTGTGAGGAAGCTTCCGCAACACGAAGCACGTGCGTAGCTGGAACTTCGCCGCCACCGCCGATTCAGACGGGCTTGCCACGCCATTACACGCCGCACGCTACAACGCAAAGGAGCAATCGGCCGCCATTTTTGAGCCGACCAGCAAACACCAACTTAAACGTAATTGACGAAGAAAGCACGCCACAGAGGCCAGTTTCGGAGACTGCATCTGCTGCTAAAGTAAGCAGAAATCTCTTTCCTGCGAACTCCGTGCTCGACTTCGTACCGCAGAAGCTCGAGATCAACCTCAGCCCCGAGACGCAAACTCACGACCACGCGTCTACGTCCGTAGGTGACGAGCTCATCCAATCGCTTCAAGAGCTCCATCAGAGCATTACGTCCACCCTCGACGACAGAAGCCCTTCTGACAACGAAGCCGACTTCGCCGACCCAACCGACGACTTCGACGCTCTCGCCATGGCCAACCCAGCGAAAGTCGTCCTGCCGCAGTTCTGGCCTTCCAAGCCTAACGTTTGGTTTATCCAGATTGAGACCATGCTCGCCACGCACAATATCACCGACGATCAGCAGAAGCACAATCTCGTCGTCGCCACCCTGGACGCAGCAACGATAGACGACCTCATACATGTCATCACCAATCCCTCGGCCACCGAAAGTACAACACGCTCAAGACCGCCATCATCGCACGAACGACCGATTCCGCAGAGAAGCAGATTCTAAAGGTTCTGACTGACATGCAGCTAGGTGACCTGAAGCCCTCAGCTCTCTGGCGCAAGATGAAGAGCCTTGCCGGAGATCTACACCGGCCCCCACCGCATCATCAGGCGAATCGATGACCGAACCTCCACCGACCAGCTAAAACCAGCCTTTCTGGAGTCAGCCGAGTCAGACAGCTACACCAACGTCGCAACCGACCCAACCAGAGTCGCCTGACGGTCATCGCCAGCACATTTTGCCAGCCGAAGTCGCTCAGCCACCTTCTCCAGCCTCGCGACGTCACCCACGCCGCTCATTGGAAGGGATGTACCTGTGGCTGTATCGCCACAGCCGCCTTCGGCCAGGCCACGCCGTAAGCAGCAGCACACAGCCCGTTCGCGCTGCCGACGCGGCGCTGATGCCTGCTCTCTCGCCCCCCGCCACAGCTGCGGATAGGACAGGAGAGGGAACTTGTCCTGGCTGCGCGACGACGCTTCTTCTTCCTTCTTCCTTGCTCCGCCTAGCACCTGAACGCTCTTCATGCTGACCACGCAGCGTTTATTTATTAATTTATCTTATCGTAATTATTTTCTAATTAACTATTATGAATATTTAATTAGTTTGCAGAAATGTCATCTATTAAAAAAAAAAGCAATGGCAAGTTGTATTGCAACTTGTTTTGCTTCGTTTAAAGCCGCTAATGCTGCAGTGGAAAAAATATTATTTGGCCTAAAAAACGAAAACAAAGTATCTGCTGCAGTGACTGCTGTCTCGGGATCTGTTACGTCTTCGGTATCTTCACCCATACTCGTATCATTCTCATCTAATAATTAAAAAATTCACTTCAAAAGTAAAATTTAAATAGAGATCTTTTACTTAGAAAAACAAATCCTTTTATGTTCAAAATCCTATATAAGGAGTTTTCGAGCATGCTCTTTCAGAATCGGGCACTTATTTTGTAAAAAAAAAAAAAAAAACAAAATCATTATTTTTTTTGCATTTTAAAAAAAAGTCACGAATTTTTAACGTTTTTTTTTTTTAAATCAATTTTTACTAACATTGCTGCATTCAAATAAGCATATTATTTCCAGAAATGGCGTCCTCGATGTCTGAGCTTTTCAGAACCCTGGTTGAGAACTTTTGTTTCCCCCTTAGTTTTTCCAAAATGGCGGTTTTTGTGAAACAGCATGACCTTAAACTTTATGATTTTTTTTCTTGACAGCTTTGAACCTTACGGAAAAAAGTTATAGAACAAAAAATATTTATAAGCGTCCAAAAAACTTTTGTGGCAATTTTTTAAAAAATTTTTGAGCCATTTTAGAATTTTTCAAAAATAGGCTATTTTGAAAAATTTGAAATTCACTCAAAAACTTCTGGAAAAATTTATAAATATTCTTTAGATGATTCTGAGCACTTTTTGTTCTATAACTTTTTTTCGTAAAGCTGATGCTTGTCAATAAAAAAATGATCAAAGTATTTAATTCATAAGACAGGGCATAATCGTCATTTCATTACTGCAAATTATACAACGTTGTATGCTTCGTACATGGGCAATATTTATTGTTTTATCAATTTAAAATTAGCTAAAATATTTTGTTTGTAAAAAGTTTAAGAGTGTTCTAACTTTTGAAGTACTTTGAAGACTTTTACTTGCAACGGTGATAAAAATATAAATGTCTACAATGTAAATGCTTTTTTTAACAAGTTTCAAAATTTTATAAAAGATAAAAAAAAGGATGAGCGTGGAAGTTATCAAGCAATCTACGATAAAAACAGGGGAATAAATTTTATTACTGTAATGGACTCTAAGCCTGCTTCAATGTTGTCTACTGTTACTAGTGTAAGTCCTACTGTTCCTGTTGAAAGGTACTCTAATACTGAGAAAAAGAAAAAATCATTAGTTTCCAAGAGCTATGTGTACTTATAACGACTTTATGGGTGGCATAGATCTACATAATCAATTTTGTAATAAAAAATTTAAGTTTTGCCTATATTTCGAACAAAAAAATGGACTTGGGTCATTTTTGTCAGAAATATCCAAACAGCAATCACCAATGCTACTGTATTGTATAATATTGTAAATAAAGGTAAAAAAATGGATCTAAAGATGTTTGTATGGCTATTGCTAAGAGTTACTTAAAAAAGAAAACATCATCTGCTAAAAACCTCATAACAAACTCTTAGTAAAAGAAACTGTTCTAACAAACAATGTCCCATAAGAACTCAAAAGGTTTGCAAGTCATGTAATTTATATTTTTGCAAAAACTGTTTTGAATCTGCACACCCAAAAGAATAATTTATGTGAAATACTATGACAAATGAATCAAAATATGAATTGAAAAAGTTCTTAAAATAAAACAACTAAAATAAAAAAAAATATCCAAAATAGAAAACAACATTCTAAAAAGAAAAAACAATTAAAAGATAATAAAAAAAATAAAAAAAAACAATAAAAACAAAAAGAAATCGGTTCTCTGTTGTCGTCTACCTCCTCGTGGTGAGAACTGGGCAACGCTGTATCATATTATATACATATAGTAGCAAAGTGACGATTATACTGATATCAAATCGAAAAATACTTTGATAATTTTTTTTATTGAAAAGCATTAGCTTTACGAAAAAAAGTTGGAGAACAAAAAGTGCTCAGAATCATCAAAAGAATATTTATAAATTTTTCCAAAAGTTTTTGAGTGAATTCCAAATTTTTCAAAATGACCTATTTTTGAAAAATTCTAAAATGGCTCAAAAATTTTTGAAAAAATTCACACATGTTTTTTGGATGATTCAAAACATTTTTTGTTCTATAACTTTTTTTTGTAAGGTTCAAAGGTGTCAAGAAAAAAAAATCATGAAGTTTAAGGTCATGCTGTTTCACAAAAACCGCCATTTTGGAAAAAAAAGTTCTCAACCAGGGTTTTGAAAAGCTCAGGCATCGAGGACGCGATTTCTGGCAATAATATGCTTATTTAAATGCAGAAATGTTAGTAAAAATTGATTTAAAAAAAAAAAAGTTAAAAATTCGTGACTTTTTTTAAAATGCAAAAAAATAATGATTTTGATTTTCTTTTACAAAATAAGTGCCAGATTCTGAAAGAATACTTCTTATATAGGATTTTGAACATAAATGGATTTGTTTTTCTAACAGCACAGTGGGCTCGAAGTTTCATGTCCAAATTTAACGTTTTGCGCATTAATGGGTTATATACTTTCCATGTTTACAATATAGAGAAGTAGTTCTCAATTCAATATAAATTTAAACTTTCTCTTAAAATTGCGAAAATATCTTTGGCTTTTCATTTCAGAAATTTCATATTTTATTTATATAACAAGTGTATTAAATTCAACAAGTTTGTTAAAAATAAACAAGTGCAGGTAAATTTAAAAAGCTTTAAAATATTTTACGAAATTGAATTCATCTACAATTTGAACACAAACAATAGTTCAACCATGATAATAGATCCAGTTATAGATATAGAGACACCATAACTCACACACCTATCAAACCACAAATATGTAGCTTCTTATCCTTTTAATTTTATTATCAAGAATATAAGTCTGTTAAAATTGTATAAAAATTAGAAAATCAAAACAAGACAGATAAATTACAAAATCAAAACAAACAGAAATTGAATACAGCACGCGACACACGGACGTAGACTCTTCATGTATATAAGTATACGGGTATATAATTCAAAGCGTGCGCTGCAATAGCGGAGTGGAGGAACGTACACACATGCGCGTGTCTATCATAATAACCAATATGAAAATAAAATATCGATCAAAATCTCAAAAAATTAAAAAAAATGTATTATTTCAAATGTAATTAATAAGCCAGCAATCAACGATGTGACCCTAAATAGTTAAAAAATAACAAATATGTGATAATAATTCGTGGAAAAAGTTATGCATTATAAACAAATTACTTGTTATGGTATGAATTGATTATGAATATGAATACATATTACTAGACAGTAAAATAATTTTTTACGGGTCAATTGATCTTACCAAAGCTGATGACACCATCGCATTGTACGGAAAAAATACCTGAATAATGTATGTAATATTTGCAATGAATATTATTAGGGCCGAATCCATCTCAAATCAGACAGTCCGCGTATGCCTATTTCACCTATCATGTTGAAATAAAAATATTTATGTTC
>JAWWEQ010049978.1:0-12432 GCA_035583055.1 Torymus tubicola
GTCAGTTTTATTTAGTACTTTATGGATACGCTATATTATTATATTCATTAAAAACTATAATAAAACTGACTTACGAGTTTCTAGTGAATTTTTCATAATTCTTATGTGCTCTCAGATTTATTATAATGTTAGAGGCAATAAATATTCCATATATGCCTGTTATAGTAGATCTATAGATCATTTTTATATCCAAGAGATACAAGAGTTCTGGGTTCCACAAAGATGATTATTTAATTATTAGACACAAAAATTAACTCTCCATAATAAGGAGGTTAAAGTTAACTGTCCATAATTCTGATACGCATTGAGATTTAGTACTGAACCACGCCCTCTTAATGTAAATTAAATTAATTAAATTAGTTGTTTAAAGTACATTTACTGCAAGTCTAAAGTTTTGTAGAGGGATAAGTGAAATAAACTTTTCAAATGATACTCAATCACAGAATGCCATACGGGTATAGTATCATTCAGCAATTTTTTATGATCCTTTTTGAAAGTCTCTGATTAGCTGCTTCTCAGTGTACCTTTAGCAAAAAAAGAAAGAAGCGCGACAGAATATTTTTGGTTCAACAAATTTTTTTCTGATTTTGTATTGTAATCCCTTTAACATAAGCTCTGGACGAAAATGGGTTTCATCTTCAGAAGAGCTATGAATTTTTAAAAGATGTAAAAATAGTGAAAAAACCTTGTTTTTGACATGACTAGCAGAGTCAAATTTACTTATTACTGATTTTCATGTGTTTATTCCACAGAATTTTGTTTTAATGCTGCTTCTTCAATAGAGTATGATTATATTTCACACCACAGCTGTAAAATATAATCATAAAAACTATTCATTACATTAATAATATCAAACTATTGCAGGCAGCACATATAACACATTGCAAGAACTTGTTTCTCGACAAATTCATTCTCTATATTACTTATAAATGTATAATTGTTTTTGAGACCGTGCCTAAAGTAACAATTTAACTAATTAAAAGTGTAAAAAGCATAAAATTATGTATAAGTAGAATAGTTAAGGTCATGAAGTTACAATAATAAAGAACAAATCGCTATAATAGGTTTGATATTCTGTCGAACTCCTTTCTTTTTGAAGTGATATAACTTCTTATGGGAGGGTGAAGTCGTGAACATGTCGCTACTTGGGCTCTACATCGGTCAAATTTTCAGACCAAAAATTCAGTCACCTATCCCCACTCCAGCGTCTCATCAGCAGCGCAGCGGTGGGGCTAAACGAAACATGACGAGAGCCAATGAAGGCGCATGCTATACTTCTTGTCTCACTCTCTCTTCTCTCTCTCTGCAAATGCAAACGAATCAAATGTAACTATTGAAGATTGTTAGTTATTCTTGTTATACTGATTTTGTTTTTTATACTTCGTTGAATTTGTCACAAACATATATTATACAATTTGATACAAATAAGGCCCAATTATATTTCTAACTTTTTTTTAAAATAGTTTCAAGGTGTATTAATTGCAGTTATCACTTCTGCCGGGCGTCCCGAGACGCACACGGTTTTTTTTTGATAAAGGTACACTGAAAAGCAGCTAATCAGAGACTTTCAAAGAGGGTCATAAAAAAAATATGACTACATTCTAGGAGTAAAATGCAAACTTTTTTCCAATCAATGTGCGACACAAAAAGTTTCAGGATTTTGAGTAAAAAATGGCAAAAGTTGAGTTTTCACCAAGAATTGCAAAAAATAACTATTTTTGATGTGCAATAACTTTTGTAATTATTGAAATATTGCTCTAAAAATTTAGGAACATGTTTTTTTCATAAAAAACTAAGTTTTTACCAATTTTGAGCAATTTTAAAATTTTGCGTTGCTCATTTCACCTGAAATAGCCCATATATATATATATATATATATATATATATATATATAGGGTGTGTTAAAAGTTCCGAGACGGCTGGATAATTTGAAAAGAGAAATGACCTAGACTAAAGTTGTAGGATTTTTTTTGAGTGATCTGATAATGATCTTAAATTTAATCTTGTCTTTACTTTAAAGTTATTTCAAAATCAAGACCTACAACTTTGGTCTAAGTCATTTTTCTCCGTCATGCTTATTCTTTAAATTATCAAACCGTTCCGGAACTTTTGACACACCCTGTATATAAAACACAACACAATTTACTCACTATAATTGTCACTATAAATAATATTATCAATTAAAACAAAAATAATAAAAATAGTTTTAAACTATTAAAAATCAAAGTTTTTAAAAATATACTTTAAAAAATGAAATTAAAATAGTCTTTAAAAAGACTGATGAGTTTAAAAAAAGATATTAAACAATATTTTGCTTAAAATACACTTGATATTTTTAATAAGAGCAAGGCTTTATAATCATAGTATGGAAGTAGGTATATAAACATAGGAAGAAAGATATAGAGCCACTGTACTTTCTGGAATACTTAAGGTAAGGTTCTTTTATAGTGCTCTGCTTTATCGACAGGGGTAACTGTAATAAACAAGAATTTTTTTTCAAATAAAATTAGAAAAAGTTACATTCTCTGAAATTAAAAATTTTTCACAATGTGAATGATTATATTCAACATTGAAATAAGTTAGACAAATTTTGGGTTGGGTATAAAAACGAAATTTTCTCGAAATTCGATTTCTTCTGTTTTACGTTTTTTACTCTCAATCGAAACGAAATCGAAATCGAATTTCGAAAAACGGTTTGTGGAAGCATATTTTTTAAAAAATTTGGAAACTAATTATGCAATAAAAAAAAATTTTATTTTTTCATCATTTTGATGACGGCTTGCCCCCTTAAATCATCAGATTATGAGTTCGAAGTTATTTATAAACCGGTTAAACAAAATGCAAACACAGATGCTTTATGCAGAAATCTAGCAGAAATATTAGTAGAGCTCAAAAGAAACGACAACTAAATGAAAGTATAGAATTAACGTAACCAATGAATTATTAAGACAAAATCAAAGTTATAAATGATAAACGAATCAAAATGAAAGCAAAAAGAGGCAGACCAAGGAAACTGAATAAAACACATACAAAAAATGATGTAAAAGAAGATGTAAGTATTACAAATAATATAACGACTGAAAAACAAAAGTTCAACAATATAATATATCCAAAAAATTCAATTCAATTTAGAAATGACAATATTGTATACATAGTAACACATGACTATAAGTCGCTAGATGAAAACACTGACTTATTAATAAGAAAAAAAAATAAAAAATAAACACAAATATAAAAAAGGGGGAAGATGATTTTCTTAATATTGGAAATATAAAATTATTTATTTTATGTCTCGACATATCGGCAACATCAAATATTGTCAAGGAAAATTTAGTAAATCTATTCAAAACGTTAAAAGAAATATTGTGTTTGAGAATTACCAATTTTTATGAGGACATGCTGTGGGTAGTTGAATAAATGAGATTACACAATATTAGAAAAAATATATCATGTATTACACTTATGATATTAAAATTACTTTACAGAATTTACAATTACTAATTAATAATGTTTTACTATAAAATTTGCACACAAGCAAACGCACGCATAGAATTATGTTATAATGTTATGTTATTTAATCCATAAGTTAAATTCCTTTTGCTAGGCAAAGTAACCTGTTCTAAAGAGTGAGTTTGGTCAAAGTGAGCTTATCTGTCAGTGTATACAGTCCGGTGAGTGACTCAGTGAAGTCTCCCTTGAGTAGTGCAGACACGTAGCACAATGATGAATCCATACACTCTAACATAAGTTTGTAACACTCATACACTCATCCAATTTTGTAACAGTTACACGCTCAACTTTTTAATTCTAACTTTTATATCGACTTTTGTAATTAAACAATTCTAAGTTAGATTATCCATCGACAGTTATTATATAATAGTGATTATATTTTATATATATTTACAATATATATTATAATTTAATTTATGCAAATGTTGTTCACATTTATTTCTAACACCCGGAGCATGTTACTCATATATAATTTACGACATTCTCAAACAGAGAGAGAGAGAGAGAGCGAGAGAGAATCCTTTAATCAGTAACCTAATCAATTCAGGACTGGCCTTCTCGTCTCGCGACCAAGAGGTGCTGCCGCTCCGCGGCAGCGTTGTGGGTGCTCCCTTTGAGCGTGACCGTGCGAAATTCAAACAGTGCAAATTCCTCAACGTATTGAATAATGAAAAAATACTTATTTTTAGTATATCAAAAAATATTGAAAATTTCAAGTCAGGTAGAGATAAAAAAATTTTAGAAAAAAACTTTTAATGATACAAACATAAAAGTAATAATATGTTCAAATAATATCGATTATGTAAAAACTACAGATCGAGACAGAATTTTTTACATATATCACTCTTCTAGAATAGGAAGACAATCTGGTGTAAATCAAACATACAATAGAATCAAAGAAAAATATTTTTGGGAACATTTAAAATGATATATTCAAAACACCGTGCGAATTCTCCTGCTAGAATTCCATCTAGTGAGCCAGTTAGGAAATCGGAATTATTGCCTACATATAATGGATATCTAGAAAAGTTAATAAAAAACATGAGAGAAAATGTAATAGTTTTAAAACAAAAATCTAAAACTTATTACGATAAATTCACAAATCCAATGTAGTTGGATGAAGGCGATAAAGTATGGTTAGAGCCAAAACCGGGTAAACTTGAAAAAGATCATTACCAAGGCCCTTTCGAAATATTAAAAATGAAAAAAAAAAAACAATATCACTATTAATTATAAAGGAAAAGAAAAAACTGTACATTCAAATAAATTCATACAACAAAAAATACACAAACATACAAAAAATAGGTCTTGTAAATGAAAAAAAATATTATTCCAAATTTTTATAATTTTAACCCTCATTAAATATAACAAAGCAATAATCGGATTCAACTACGGCTCTACTGATCCAGCAGTGAAAACATACTCCCTAATGGATACCGGGGAATGCGACTTCCATGAAGAAGATATACAAGTATCCAATACAACGATAGAATTATTACAATTAGCGTAATGTTCAGCCATTTAGGTCCGATTGAAAACGGTTTACAAGAATATTTATACGATGTTAGTGCCGAACAATGTAAATTTATCCATAATACTGGAATATTTAAATATGATAATAATTGAAACTAAATCAGTAGGAATCGACCGAGCAGGAAAAATAGAAGGGAAATCTTGTTCATGAGGCACCTACGGATGATTACGGGAGTTGAGATAATGTTCTTGTTCAAGGACTCATAGAAATTACAATTATGAAAGAATATGCGAAAGTAAATTTAAATAATGATAAGTTACATTTAAATTCAGGAAAGATATGACAATTCTCAGACGAACATTTCATAGACGCTCAAGCCGGTTATGCATTTTGGTCGCATGTTCCAAATGAAAATTGTTTTGACAACAAATACGATATTTTATTTAAAGGCACTGTAACAAAAACATTATTATAAGTAAAAAATATTAAATTTTGCGACAGAATTATAACGAAAACAGAACACCCTAAATTATTTATTTATGAACAAACCAATGTAAACGTTTTATACGATAACGGTGTGAGTCAGCAGCGAGATTTAATTAATATAGACATTTTTGTGTATATAAATGCGAAATTTGTGCATGTAGAAAAACATTTTCGGGTACAATTTAAGAGCTTATATTTAAATATTTTCACAAAATTGGACGACTTAGAGTGAAAAGAAATAAAAAATTCCTTATGACTTACATCTAATTTCCCAGATGAATTTGCTTACAATGTTATGCAGGAGCCAAGATATATCGTTAGGCTTGAAGGAGAGGCGGTAGACATGGTAAAATGTACCCCGATAAACGTGAAAATTCACCACACTACGAGGAAACGTAACATCAGGAAACACTACTTGGTTTCTTACGCCGAAAACCCATATTCTAATTAGAACAGAAACACACATCAATTGTTGTACGATGATTCCACCCTATTATAAAGTGAACAACAACTGGATAAGTTTAACGCCTGCGCCAAGGAAGATCGAAAAAATATCACTATTTTTAAACCCAAGATTATCAAAAATTGGGCACCAAAAAAGTTGAATTATTTAGCAACAAGTGGAATATACACACATCAAGATTTGGAAAAATTTGAAAGATTACTTTTTCGAATGAAAAAGAAATCTCTCTTAAACACAATAGCAAAGTTTACACAAAGTGCGAAAACTGCAAAAGATGATCCAAAGAGCAGTTTTCTAACCGAAAAAACATTAACTCATATTGCCGAAAGCACTTGGAAAAAAATAATAAAAAAGTTATGAGGAATACGAAACAATAAGCTCAGGGATCATTATGACGTTAATCATCATGCAGCTAACAAAAATGGTAGTGGATCTGATAATAAGGGGATATACACTCCAACAATTATACGGATGTTCCAGCCGCCTATTTGGATCAATATTCACATCCGTAGCACATTTACTAGTAGTGTTGAACAAGATCAACGATGCATAAGGAACAGGTTTAAAAAAAAAGAGAAGGAATAGCGAGCGAACTTCAGGAATTTGTGGTTACACAACCCACACTATCTATGCCATTAAGAAGAGAACACAACTCTAATAACTTAGAACAGCATGAATTAAAATAATTGAAACCAAGAAAGGTTAAAACCTTAGACCCTTACCATCCCTTCCATCATCACCCCCCATTTTAATCAATCCAAGAACTCGGCCAAGAACTATCAATAATACATGCCTACAAAAAGTAAGTTATCTGTACTTCTGATCAGGCCTATGTTTTCTTACGTATTTTTCGACGCTGAATCTGAATCTGCAATAAAAATATAGCCTTCCACAGTGAATTTTAAGGTTATAAAGGTAAAATCTCATTTTTTACTAATTTTTCATGGTTTTTGAAAAATAAAAATAAATGGAGAAGAGATACTATTAATTTGACTTCAGAATTGAATTCGATGAGAAAAAAATACATCAAAAAATATGTTTTGGAAATTTTTTTAACGATATTTTTATCCTTCAAGCGGCGTTGAAAAAGCTAAAGAACCCAAAAAAACTAAATTCATCACAAATTTGATTAAAACACGATTAAAATTTGATTCTACTACTTTGTAAGAGTTTATAGGCAATAGAAATATTACTCTATAGGGTGTTTTAGGTCGCTAATCACGAATATGATGTCAAATGAAAAAAAAATTACTCCGAGGGGCGCATGTAGGCAGTAAACGAGGTAAATTATTCGGTTTTTCTGAAAATCTATGTTTTAATCACTTCTTTGAGGATTTTCCACAAGATGGATCATACATTCAAGGTTTCCTTCGACTGTTAATTATAAGTAAGACTTGAAATTCATGAAAATCTAAATTGTTTTACGTTTACGCACACGTTTCTCTTCAAATGACCGATGTAGATGATTTCTGACACGTTTTTGTTCCCTACTAGAAGTTTTTTTCTCTTTTTATCATCCAACAGTTATCTGCCAACATATTTATACCCCATCGATCTTGAAATCTGCGTTCGAATTCTTTCAAGTCTTGATGAAACTTTTCACCTTGCTCTTTATTAAAGTCCCGGTTATTTTCGGGAAATTGATCAACGCGTGAATCAAGAAAATGAAGATTTAGCATTCTTTTCACAATATTTATGTAATTCACGTCTTTTGTATTACCTGATTTGTCTTGAAGAATTTAAACGATCATACCTTAGTTGGCATCGACACGTTGAGTTATTTTAGGACAGGAAAAATCAATTATAAAACACTTTTATGGGAAAAGCCGAACAATAGCATAAAAAACCCAACCCATTTTATTTTAATAAAACGAAAATGCACAAACTTTATAGATGAACATAAAAATACAGAACGCAAGAAAACGAGTAACGCCGCATACAATTAGTTAGATTTAATAGCACTAAAGCGATTTTTAAGCCACGAAGACGTTACCAAGAAAGCGGATTGCTACAAAGGCGGTATGCCAAGAAGGCGATCGGACGTGTGTTCGATCAAAAGGTTATATTGACAGATTTTTTAGTATTTAACACGTAGACTTGTGTTTTCGAAAACGTCGCAAGAGAGACTGACTCTTTTTTCTTACAATGTAGACGTATCAACGTCATGGTAACGCGCAGTAATTTTTTTATTTTTCGCCACTACTCGCCATTTTCATTCGACCGTGCTAGCCAGCACACATGCACTCTTTTTTATCGCACTCACGCATACTTAAAAGTGTTACGCTGTAACATTCTCCCGGCACAGGCTGCGGAAAAGAGTTACTGAGTGATGACATGGCGCAGATCATTGATGTAAATACAAATTATGAATAAGTAACAATAAATTATCAATTATCGCATAATAAGTATATGAAACAACGCATTTACAAATTATTTTTTGAAATCATAAAAGTTAAGTAGCGGGAAGAACGCAAAGACGTGTAATATTGCGCTTGTAGACGCCGTTTGCAGTTTTGACTGACGCTACTCGGGCGATGCCGTCGCTTTCAGGAAACACCTCGAGGATTACGCCCAGTGGCCATCTTCCGCATATGACATTATCTTCTAACAGAAGAACTACTGATCCAGGTTTCAACTCAACAGTTGAATCGTGCCATTTTTAGCGGATTTGGAGTTCATGGTGGTACTCCTTACGCCATTTCCTCCAAAAATCCTGTCGAGTTTTGGTGATGAAGTTATAAGTAGATAGCCGGTTGTTAGAAACTGAAACAAAATTTCGTTCTGGTAAGAAATTGAACGGTCTTTCTATAAGTAAATGAGCAGGTGTTATAACAAATGGATCATTAGGATCAGCTGATAGAGAACATAAAGGTTGAGAGTTTAGGATAGCTGCTATTTCGATTAGCAAGGTATTAATCTGTTCATATGTTAACTTCTGATCTTTCAAAACATGTTTCAGATGGTGTTTGAAACTTTTTACTGCGGCCTCCCAAAGACCTCCGAAATGAGGGGATAGAGGTGGATTAAAATGCCACTCTAATCGTATAGATAATGCAAAATTTTCAATTGAGTTTTGAAATTCTAGACTATCGACTAACTTGTAAATTTCTCGAAGCTCTTTATTAGCGCCTACAAAGTTAGTACCGTTGTCGGAGTACATATGCTCTGGCATACCTCGTCGAGCGATGAACCTGCGTAATGCAGCTAGGTTGTCAAAAGTTGACGAGGGAAAGAGATATTCTGTAAGAGTGGCAATTGTTCAGTTAAGTGTTTCCACTTAGTATGAATATTCTGAGGAAGAGATTCATCCCAAGTAATCTTAGCCCTCCAAAAATCTTGTATTAACACCTTGGCATACAGGCTAACAGGCCCTAGCAAGCCAAGAGGGTCAAAAATCGAAGAAATTTCAGACAATAATTTCCTTTTAGTAAAATTTTCTTGAAAATTAATAGATCCAAGGGAGATGTACTCGTCCATAACCTTAGAATATTCAGAATTTAACGAAGGATTCGATTCAAATTTCCGCTCAAGAGTGTAAAAGCGTCTAAGAGCTTGTTGTTTGGATTCGCCAAGATTAAATTTACTATCTCTAAAGGGAAGACGAACGATGTATCTGCCAGTAGCGTCGCGTTTGGTGTGAGTAACATAATGCTGTTCACAAGCGACCTCGTCACGGGAACGAACAGGCTCATGATCAAAATCCTGGATTAACCAGAAACGCTCGATAAGTTTGTCTAATTTCATGACATTACAGAGTCCTTGTTTAGGAGGAGTCAAGCTATTACGGCCACCAGCTACTATCCATCCTAAACTGGTCTTTTGTAAAATGATCTTGGATTCCTCATGTTCTAACCTAATCTGACCTACAGCCAATATTGAGAATGTCGTAGAAGAAGCTATCAAGATATCAACGGGTTTAGGCAAATGAAACTGTGGGTCAGCCAATTGAATGTTTTTGGAAATATTAAAAAATTCACGATTAAAAGTGTCGTTAGGCACGGCATTGGCAATGTTAGGAACAATCAAAAAGTTTAATTGATAATTCATCGTATTGTAAGTTGAGTGAAAAGTGGCTCGAATGTGCTGTTTTGAAACAGTGCACAAGCTGTTGACTGCTCCAATGTTAACTAAACAGGTTTGTTTAGGCAAAGCTAATAAATTCGCAAATCTTTTAGTGATTAGATTAACCATAGAGCAGGAATCTAATAACGCACGTGCCGTGACCAAATTGCCTGTTTTGTTTTGAATTTTTACGATCATTGTAGGCAGTAATTGAGAGTCTGAGGAAAAAGCTACTGAAGCATACGATGGATGTACAGTCAAGATACAGCGGGAGTTGAATGCTTATTATCCTTGACTTTAGGCCCCTGAGCCTTCAACTGAGATGATTCTTTTTCAAAATGTAGCAACGTATGATGATTACGAGCACATTTTTTGCAACACTTTTCGCTTTTGCAGTGATGCTGATGCGCCCGAAGACAATTGCGGCAAAGATCGGTTACTTTAGCAAATTGAAATCTTTCCAAGGCGCTGAGCTTATGAAATTCAGGGCATTTATACAAGTGATGACCGTTATTACATTTGGGACAGGGCACAGGTCCAGATGACGAAGAAGATGACGTTAACGTTGTCGTAAAAGATTGAGCGGCTATTTTAGAGCTTTTGGATGCTGGATGATGCATAGTTTTCCCGGTTCATTTCCTACTATTCCGCTCAATTGAAGGAGCTTGCTGTAATGAACGAAGCCTGAAGACTGTGTTTTTGATAAAGGTGTAAAACTCTGCTAAGGTGCGAATTTTGTTGAGATCAAGGGTCTCTTCCCACTTAGATTTAGTGGCTGGAGGAAGACGTCGCTCTAACAAGCGAATAATAACTGGACCAGGCATGACAACGTCCAATTGACTCAACCAATGTAAGTGTTGTTTGGTTTTGTCCACAAGTGCAGATAAATCAGTGGCCGTAGCCTTGGAAAGAGTGGGAAGATCGAAAATTGCATCCAAATGTTTGACCAACAATAACCTTTTTTGATCATAGGCTTCAAGAAGAGCTTCCCACGCCTTGGGGTAATTCTCTTCACTAGGAGAAAACTTTGAAATCTTGGCTAAAGCTTCCCCAGAGAGCGAATCTTCAAGTCGAGTATGCTTAATGAAATTGCTAAGATCTGTACGAGAATGTACTAGGGCCTCGAACTTGTTCTTGAATGTCAACCATTGGTCGGGTGTACCATCAAATATTGGAAGTTTAATGGTCGGAAGTTTGGGATGTTGATAATTTTCACTGAGAGTGGTGTTACTAACATTAAATGTTGAGTTAGCAACAGGAAGAACATCGACTCTCTGGAGTTTAGTAACAACACTAGCCACGTCAAAATAACGTGATTCGAGATCGAGAAAAGTCTCTATCAATGAATTAGAGGATTGCAAATAAGACAATTCATCGTTGTACTTTAAATAATTCTTGTATAATGGGGTAAGACTTTCTAAGCGCATTTTTGCGTTTATGGGGTCAGGATTTTTACCTTTTTGATAATTCTCTAGTTTGCCTAACTGATTTATGAAAAACTTGTATTTCCGAGTAATATGTTCTATTCGTTCTAATTGTTTTTTTATTAGAGACATTTTGAAAAATTAATTTAATAAATTTTAACAAAACAGTATAATTGTTAATTTCTAATTTTTTAATAAACTTACAAACTTGAAATGGTACTCTGATCTTTAAGTTTGTAAACAAAAAAACATGTAACAAAATGTAAGAATTAGAAAGATCGTTTCACAATACTAAAGAACGGCACGTACATACTTATTTGAACTTGAGTATAACGTAAATATTTTATTTTAATCCAAGCAAAGCAAAAAGAATTTCAATTTTAAATCCAAAAAAAAGCAAAAAAGGTTGAATTAAACTTCGAATTTTCTGGTTAGCACTTATCTTAATTAATGTCCCACGATATGCAGACCAACTGAGCGTTGAGGTGTCCTGTTGTGGAAGCGACGGAAGCAAGACTTAGGCGACGTGGACTGTTGAGCGATGAAGCGACAGCAGCAAGACGTAGACGACGTAGACTGTTGAGCAATGAAGCGGCGGCAGCAAGATGTAGACGACGTAGACTGTTGAGCAATGAAGCGACGGCAGTAAGATGTAGGCCGCGTGGACTATTGAGCGATGAACTCGTCGGTGATGATGAATTACAGACGCGCTCGCCTTCGTTCTTCGTGAAGCGATTATGTCCTTTTCACACACACGAACTGGAGTCGTTGTCAACTGAGGTCTTTACGTACCGAGACGATCTAATAAACACCCTACATAAAGAGAAAGACACTAGCATTAAAGGTAAATTGCGAACGGTTATCATTTGCTTTTGTGATGCCTATCACAAAGTATCTCTAGCCTATTCCCATCTTCTTGGCTCTGAAAACACGGCCACAGAGCTTAAACAAGACCTTCACAGTGTCATCGATTACGTGAAAACCTCGCGTGCATCTCTCGATGTGATATCCAC
>JAWWEQ010049979.1:0-12429 GCA_035583055.1 Torymus tubicola
AACTTTTTCCCAATCAATGTTCTATACAAAAAGTTTCAGGATTTTGAGTAAAAAAATGGCAAAAGTTGATTTTTCACCAAAAATTGTGAAAATAAGAATTTTTGATGTGCCATAACTTTTGTAATTATTGAGATATTGCTCTAAAAATTTAGGAACATGTTTTTTCTATAAAAAACTATGTGTCTATAAATTTTGAGCAATTTTAAAATTTTGAGCTGCTCAGTTCACGTGAAACATTCCATATATATATCGTGAATAGTTTCTTATTCTCTATATCTATTATATCTATATTGTAACCGGGTGAATTCGGAGAAAATACGAAAAAAATACGAGCTGACATCCGGACTTGAACCCGTGTCGTCCGGACGACAGTGAAGTGTCTCTACCGCCACACTACCAGCGCACTGTCAAACTATGTGTTTCTATCCTAGATGAGTCACTGTGTCGACAATACACATACTTTCCATCCGCCCGTTATAATACAATCGTTTGTAAATGATAACGTATTTTTATCTAATGATTCTCCTTTTAAATTTATTAAATGGACAATTTTATCTTTTTTAAATTATATAGAATTTTTAGAGTAGATAATATTATTGATTTTCGGTATGTTTTCTTTGCTATCGCCAATTTTCTCGTCTGTTTTATCAGTAATCATTTTTTTGTCATTCATTCTTTTGATTTTTTCATCGTTACTAAGAATTTTCGGTTGTTCATTATTTTTATTCAGTATTTGTTTATTTTGTGCTCTGGTAATCACGAATGTCTCTACTGGATTTCTAGATAGAGCGTCTGCATTTACGTTCTGTTTTCCTGGTTTTCCTGGTTATACGATATTAAATTCATAATCCGAGAGTTTTAATCTCCATTTTTGTACGCAACTGTTATTATCGACTGTTTGTAGCCATAATAAAGGTTTGTGATCTGTAACTATTGTAAATTTATTACGATATATGTAATTTTTAAATATTTTAATTGCAAACATTATGGCTAATGCTTCTTTTTCATACGTATGATAATTAGTTTCGGCTTTATGCAAACTTCGCGATGCGTAAGCTAATTTCACCTTACGACAAAACTGCACCTAAAGCAAAATTCGAAGCATCTATTGTAATAATGAATGGCTCGTCAAACCGTGGATACCCTAAGATTGGTGCTGCACATAATAATTCTTTAATTTCGTCAAAAGCTTGTTCTTTTTCCCAATGAAATTTCACGTCCTTTTCTAATAATATGTTTAAAGGTTTTGTTACTTTTGCACAATTTGTTATGTGTCTCCTATAATATCCTGATAGTCCTAAAAATTCCCTTATATTTTTGACATTTTTAAGAATAGGGGATCTTTTTACTACTTCGACCTTTTTTTGGATCGGGTCTTATTTCGCATTCACTAATAATATGACCTAAATAGCATACTTCTCTTTTTAGAAATTCACACTTTTCCGGTTCTAATGTTAAATTTGCTTCTCGTAATTTTTGTGCGACTATATTAAATCTTTCGTTTGTTTCTGTTACCGTTTCACCAAAAATAATTATATCATCGATAAACACGAATCATATTGAAATGTATGCATCGAGTTCTTTAACCCGAAAGGTAAAACGCGAAATTCAAAGCGTCCCAGAGGGTCAATGCTAAAAGCGGTTTTATGTATATCGCTTGATTTCATAGGGATTTGGTGAAAACCTGACTTTAAATCTATAACATGATTGAACTTAGTTTTTCCTAATTTATCGAAAATTTCTGTAATATTTGGGAGTAAATATGGATCTGGAACTGTTTTTTCATTTAGCTTTCTATAATCTATTACTAAACGCCACCGTTCTTTTCCTTCTGCTAGTTGTTTCTTCGCTACGATCCATGCTGGAGCGTTAAAAGCACTTTTTGAGGTTCTGACGAGGCCATATCTTATTAATTTTTTTAGTTTCTTCTACCGCGATTTTTTTAATTTATGGGGGAAAGGAAATTGCTTTACTTATACGGGTTTATCATCGGTTAAATTTATTTCATGCTGTTCTACGTTACAGGATCCTAAACTATCCCCTTCTAACCAGAATATATCTTTATTTTTCAATACTAGATCTTTATTCATTGTTTTACTACTCTCAGGCAAGTTTTGATAATGTATTTTTTCGAGTAATTTCCCTTCTCGATTAGACTCTTTTAATTCCTGTATAAAAAGAAATAAAATTATACTCTTTTTATTTCCATAAAGTTTATTATATTCTTCGAAATCTACTTCAATCCCGTTGTTTATTATTGTTAAAAATTGCTTATAGTCTGTTAGTTGTATCTCTTCAAAATCTAACGTTTGATCATTATTTTCAAAAACAATATTGATATTATTTATTACTGATTTAATATTATTCTCGTTACCCTGAAAAATATTTTCGTAGTTTATCTCCTTTTTTCTGGTAAAATTTCATTTAATAAGTTCTCTTGTAACTCTGTTTCTTTTAATTTTGGAATTGTATTCAAAATTTTTGTAACATTATCATAAAATGTGAGTATTGAGCATTATTCTTTTTCAATTTTATTCTCGATTTCGAAATTGTTTTTTCATTTATTTCTACTACTTGTTGACATTCTTTATGAATTATGGGCATTGAATTTTGATTTTCATTCGTATTTTCTAAAATTTTTTGTTTAAAAATTCCTTTTGTTCTAACTTACTCTTGATCTAATTTCTTTATTGGCTTTTTGTGATTTTTTAGTTAATACATTAAGATTATGATTTAATTTGTGAGCTGATTTCAGGTTGAATTTTTTGTTGTTTATTTGTAAATAGCTCTTGACTAGTCTTAATGTTTGTTCAGTTAGAATTTGAATTCCTAAAATTCCGACGTAGGATTGGCAACAATTTTCTCTTGCAACATGAAAATCAATATTTAGTTCGTTAATGTTCATTTTTTCTATTCCTAATGTTTCGATAGTTTTATCTGTGATACCGGACAAATGAATTTTTTTATTTCCTGAAAGTACGTTAGAACGTACTTCATTTCCTTTGATAATGTTTAATTGAGCTCCACTATCTACGAGTAAATCGCATATTTTACTTGTATAGAGGTACAACTGCCTTCCTGGGGACTTGTAGCCTTTCCCTGAACACCAGTAAGTGCAACAGGGTTTCGATCGTCGGCGATGGAGGTCGCAGGAGGGCCGTAGTAGATGCTGAGCGTGCACTCACCATCAATGGTCAGCCATTACGTGCGCTCTCCAGAGAAGACTCCTGGAAATATCTAGGAATCGGGTTTTCTCCAAGAGGACGTCGACCGATCCGGCTAACCAACCAGCTCAGTGCCCTTCTCGAACGCTTAACAAAGGCAAACGGCTCAAACCACAACATGCGGATCTTCGCACTCAAGTACGGCGCACTCTCCAAAGTTTACTATCACATGGCTTTAGGAAGAGTTAACATCAGCGACATCTGCAACGCCGACAAGATTGTGCGTGCCTTTGTGAGACAATGGATGGCTTTGCAGAATGACATATCGGTAGGCTACTTCCACGCCTCTGTATCGGAAGGCAGGCTAGGAATTCCTTCCCTACTCTGGCTGGCCCCACTCCATCGCAGGGACCGCCTACTTGGATTAATACCCGGACGTCGTGAGCAGTACATCTCCGACTCATACCTGGCTAAAGAGATAGGCCGGTGCACGTTGCGGCACACCGAGAACGGAACCACCTCAACCACCTCAAACGACATCAAGAAGAGGTGGGCCGCAATCTTGCACGAATCCATCGACGGCTCAGCGATCAAGCTCTCTCACCAAGTCACCGGCCAACACCAATGGGTGGCTGACAGGACCTCGCTCCTCAAAGGGTGGCAATATATTAACTGCGACAAAGTGAGGATTGGAGCACTGCCGATCCGATCTCGAACCACCAGAGGGAGACGCGGTGATAGACTCTGTCGAGCGGGGCGCATGGCACAAGAGACCATAAAGCCAGGATTGACAGACACGATGCTGTACTCTCCTACGTTGGTCGGAATTCAGACGCCAGGGATTCCAAGTACAGGAGGAGCCTCACTACCGGACGCAAGAGGGACTACGGAAACCGGACATAGTGGCAACGATGGGCACACTCGGGCTGGTGATAGATGCCCAGATTGTCAGCGAGAAGTCGGATCTTGAAAGAGTGAGAACCGAAAAGATAAGGAAGTACGCCGACAATCCCGACATCGAACGGGCTATACAGCGAGAAACTGGCGTCACCACTATCCTGCATTTGCGAGTCATACACTCCTGGAGGAGAATCTGGTGCAAATCTTCAGCATCAGATTTCCTATCTCTAGGCACCACTATCAACCGCAGAGATCTCGCTGTTATCGTCACCCGGGTGCTTATTGGTGGAATCATTGCACACGCAGCTTTCAATCGCTCGATCGCAGTCGCAAGAGGAGAACGTTGATCAGACAAGATTATCTCCTCGACTTACGGTGCTGCCTGCCGCATAGGCATAATCTACCCTTCTTAATAATGTATATAGTTCTAAATAATGTAAATAATAATTAATAAAGGGTACAATTTTTATTTTTTTATACTGCAGTGAGTTTTTCAATCTCAGAAAATACATTGCAATTTTTGTTGACGCTATTCTTTTTTGTATACTTTTTTTCAATACTATTTATTTTCGGTTCGTTAAAATCAATTAAGTTTATATCTTCGCTTTCATTATTTTCAATTTCCGATTTGCTAGCTGTCTGATTTTCCCTTATGTTTTCATTAAAATCCCTTAAATTTTTTGAAATTAATGAATTTATCTCTGTATTTAATTTTCCCTCATTCGTATTTCTACTTATGATATTATTCTCATTTACCGTACTTACTTTAATATCTGCGCTATTTTTGAGTCGTTTTTTATCAATCCTTCGAGCCCACTCATTTCTAGAAGAGTTTATTAGTTTTCCGAATTTTGTTGATTAAATATCGGTCGCGAAGTGCATTCTTCGTTTGTATAATTATTGCTTTTACATGTTTTACAAAATGTATTTGCTCTATCTTGGAGCATTTTTATTGCATGACATTTATCTATTTGATATCCGGTTTTGTGCAATAAGAGCATTTTATTTGGGTCTTCAAGATTTTTAATTTCCTACAACCTACAATAAGAGCATTTTATTTGGGTCTTCAAGATTTTTAATTTCCTACAATCTTCTAACTTATGTCCGATGAATTTACAATATTCGCATTTCATACTTTTTCCCCGATACTTATTTGAATTATTTCGTACAAGCCCATTTCTATTTCTATCCCGATCTTCATAAGGTCTATTAGGAGAGCCGTAATTGTTGCCTGAAAACGTATTTTGTTGATTATTAATAATTTTCCTACAAGTTTTGGCCGAATGTCCTGGCATGTCGCAAAATTCGCAATTTCCTCGATTCTGAGAGTTCTTTTGTTTATTTTGTGTAATTAAAATTGTTACGCTTTCGCAATCCGAGGTTTCGTGACTTCCGTTCGCACGTATCGCGCATCATATCGTTTTTTTGTCTATCGTGTAGTATTTCATTGAGTGCCCGAGGTTGTTGTACCTCTTGCATAATGTTGTCGGGCAATTCTTAGCTGTGTGTGACGCGCTGTGACAGTTTTCGCATGGTTCCAAGACTCTTGGTAAATTTTTGCACATATGTGGATCATGTCATCTTTCTCTGCATTTCCAACACATTTTATATTCTCTAATAGTAGGGCATTGTGTAATCTCCTGCCTCATATTTTGGCAAGTAATATATGCGCGTTGTACTCACAGCACAGCCGACGCGACTAAGTGACTTATCTATGTGTAAGAGTGTCACGTGGTGCGGCCTCTTTGCGGGGGGGTCTAAGCGAGTGCCGGGCAGAAAGTCCGAGCCAGAATGTTCGAGGCGGCCTATGCTACAAGACAGATGTTATACCCTGGTGCGCAAATAAAGAGGTGTATACGCAGAGTGTGGACTTTTCCTTGGCTACCCTCCTTACCCGATCCAAGCAGAACTCACGCAAGGCCAATACCTTGCAGGCAATATTGACAGTGATTATTCAATGTCGTATTTAATTTTCACGCGTCTACTGAGTGACCTTCTGTACCACGCAAATTGCAAATTAATTTTATTACATGCTCAGCTCCGCAATGATATGATATGCGATGAATTTCATTGGATTCGGGGTTTCGAAATTAAACAAAATGCTTTTAGTATAATTTATCAATATCGTATCGTCTACTCTCAACTTCAAGTCTGGCCGCAGGGCAAGATCTTCCTCAACGCAGTGAGCGAGATAGAGTGGCACGGGAGTCAGTGAAGAGAGGGGGGCGACATGGGGAGCGCTGATGTAGCCAAGGCCAAGGGAGTAGTGCGAAAAGCAAATTTCGCCACGACAATCTGTCCTGTGCCACCTAATAGCTAACAACAGTGTACCTGCCAATCTCGACCGGCGTGCCTACGTGCACCTCCTGCGAAAACTTGGTTAATGTAAGTAGCTTTGATGTTTGTGTATCATAAATCAGTGCGCGTTCGCGGGTGTCGAGACCCGTGAATACTTTGCGTGAATTAGTTTTTCGTGTCGCTCATCATTAAGATTTCTGGAATGGCAGGACTTAAAAACCGTGATGTCGTCCACAAATATGTTGTATCCAAAGAATCTAGAGTAAATCTGAAAAAAATAATGTAAATAGAAAAAGGAGAGGTTCAAGAACCGATCCTTGTGGAACACCTCGTTGAATAGGTCTCCACGAAGATAAAATCTCTTCAGAGATTTTAATGGCTTGGGACCGGTTTACTAGGTATGACCCAATCCACTTGATGGCATTATCGAAGAATAGAAGTTTCTTTAGAATTTGAAGTAATTTAATATGTATGACCCTATCAAATGCTTTCGAGAAGTCGAAAAACACCATAACCGTGACCTATGTTTTTTGCGCCGCCAATTTGGCCTTATCAAGGAGTCTGATAATAGAAGTCTGAGTATTATGATTTTTCGTATAGGTAGACTGATATTGATCAAAAAGTTTATGCTTCTCGAAAAAATTGATAATCTAAGTTGCTGCAATTTTTCAGTAACCTTCGATATAGAGCAATGCAAAGTGATGAGTCGGAAGTCCGAAGCCGTGGAAGGATTTTTAACTTTTGGGATAGGTTTAATAAGCGATTCATTCCAATTTGACAAAAAGATACATGTCATAAAAGACAGGATAATAATATGTAAAATAATGTTGCTTATTATAGGCCAACCATATTTTAGATTACAACAAGAAATACCGTCAATGCCAATATAAGAGAGGTGTTTCTTTTGATAATATCAAACAAGTCCTGAGACTGTGGATTTACAAATTCAAATTTTTCAATGGGTGCTGAGACAATAGGCTCATTGAAGTCTCCAATAGAGAAATAGTTATCATTCTCGATATTTAGTTCATTGTCACTTGAGTTTGTATAATAAGAATTGAGTTCATTCGGATCTATAGGTAATACGGTCTGTCTGTTGGAGTCACCAATAATGCCTATTTTCTTGAGAATCAACCAGGTTTTATTGTTTGATTTCGTTTTTGCAAATTCTTCGGTATAGTAAGATATTTCCGCTTGTTTGAACGCTGCATTTACCTGATTTTTCAAAAATTTAAATTGTCTATTGGTCTCCGAAGTTTTTCTTCTTATCCATATTTGAGGAACTTTATCCGTAGCTTTCATTACGTTCTGTATGTAGGAATTAATCCAAGGCATTATTGGAGATATTTTGACACAAATTTGTTTTATGGAAGCATGGGAATCAAGAGTGTTGATGAAATTTGTCTCAAAAAGTTTAACTTTTTTATTGATGTTTACGGAGTCAATTATTTCATTTCAATTATGTAATTTATGATCACGAACAAAATCGTTCTCTGAAAAATGTGAATAATCTCGATAAATTCGAATTTCATTAAGTTTCTTGATTTTCTTGGAAATATTAAATTCAAATGAGATAAGATCATGAGCAGATAAAAATAGAACCTCAGCCTGCATATAATTGGCATATTTCATAGAGTCATCGACAATTGCAAGATCAGTCCATGACTCAGAGTTCTCAAGGTGATGGGTTTGTTGAGACGGTATTAGAAAGAAATTAGATGATTCAATGACTCTATGGGTGATATGTACTTTGCGGGTGAACGCGGCTGGGTGAGAACCTTTGCGGCGACTACCTCCTCACACAATTCACTACGTACAAAGCGCGTGACTTAGACGTGAGGAAAGGACCGAGTGAAATCAATAAGGCTGCACAATAATTGACAAAACACTCCGCGACTAGTATGGAAGAGCCCGCGTTTATTTCTAAAACTTACAAACTAACTTACAAACTAACTTACAAACTAACTTACGTAGGTTAATACTTATAATTAAGGTTGTGTAATGCGTTACAATTTAGTCGTACGTTAAAAGCGTGAGCGATAACAGAAAAGTTTAAACAATAAATAATACTTGCGCAACGGCCACAGCTGTGGCTTACAAACTAGACATGATCGCGGGTTGCCGGAGAGCAGATGATCGATTGAACGTGTGCTCCGAGCGTAGACTACAAACCGACTAATAAATTTCGCGGGGCCGCAGGCTCCGCTTCCGTGCGCGCCGCCGCAGAGTCCGCTTCCGTGCACGCCGCCGCGTCTCCGGTGTTGCCGAACTTGCTTGTGGCAAAGGGCGCGAAGTCGGGGGTGCCACAAATCCATTCAGATTTGTACTAAACTGATGATCTCTTGGGTTAATGTTCAAATCATCCACAATGGCAGAATTAGAGTAACTTACTCAAACGTACTAATGTATCCTAATTTTTGAGATCTATATACCCAATCTAGTAATATGCTTTCAGATTCAACTGTAATTTCAAGTAACATGTATTCCAGATTTCCAAGGTATGAGCCATTTTCGTTGGCTGAAGCTGACAAGGCAATAATCCTACTCTTCAGGGATTTTATCACGTAGCAGCCTCTTATCGTGTCAGGATATCAAGATCAGAATCCGGGGATTAAATTTAGATGAACTCTTAACCTCGCAGTAAGGAGAGTAGAGCGTATGATTCTGACTCTTGAGAGATTTTAGTTTATCAAGCTGCCTCTCGAGCATATCAAAGCGCTGAAAAAGTTCGAGAGTGCTTACCGGAATCAATACATTTGTTATTCCCGTTAATTCGACAATGCGTCTTAATTTATCTTCTTCTTTTCCTTCTGCTATTGATGAAGAAGTTAATCCCGTGCGATTGGATGTAGGATGCATACTCGGAAAATATGTGCTGAGTGATTTCTGCTGCGCTTTGTGCACCATAACCTGCTCAGCAGAAGCTTCGTGTTCGCGCTGGAAGACGTGCGAGTGTAGCGTATCAGCTGACTGCTCTGTGTGTCGTAATTGAATGCCGAGCAGCGAGAGACAGAACGAGAAAGAGAGATCCACTTGACCATTAAATCATAAAAATTTCAGTATATTCTTGAACCAATGTTTTTCATGAAATATTTTTGTATTTATATATGTGTACAGACCTGAAGAGGGTGACAAAAATCACCGAAACATCATCTCAATAAAAACCCAACCCGCATATCGATTCATAAAGAGAATCGTCATTTCTGTACCTTGAAAATACAGTACATGAGTGTCTAAAGTATATTTTAATTTTTATCTATTAATAAATAATAAGTTGTTTAATTCTCTCGTTATTATTTTATGTTATCTTGTTTATTTTATTGATTATTTAATTATTATTTTTATTTTTTTTAACTTATTTATGTATGCGCACCACATTTTTGTATTATGCGATGTCTCCATATATTTGACAATATTTGTATTTTTAAGTGCAAGCTATCTTGGGCCTAGAGCCCCTCTCGCACTCTTAGGATCTTCGTTACTACGATTTATAATGATGGTCAGCGCTAGGGCTGTGAGGTATCAGCCTCAACGAAGCTATAGATAGTGTAAATCGCTTGTTGCTTAGGAGCAGTCATTGAGACTGATTGTCCGGCTGTGTAATCCTTCGCAGAGAGACGAGGGGCTTGAGCGATTAATCGATCTCTCGAAGAGCGGTAGAGTGGCTAACAGATCCTCTAAAGGTGGTCACCCGGTTTGTTTGTATCGTCAAGTCCGATTAACTGACCGACTGAGCGGTGTCATCTAGTCTGTTTGAGTCGCCGCGTTGACTCATTTTGTGCGTTGGAAATGCTCGAGAGTCAGCTCTCAGCTTACATGGGCGAGGAGGGACTGAGTTATTTCGAGTTTAACGAGTAACTCCCCTCAAGATCTCATGAACAGGAGGAAATGATAGGAAGAGGTAGAGAATCGAGCGAATTGATTTTGGGAGTCGCGAACCGAGCAACCAAGTGACCTCCCACTAGCAGTCGTTTTGACGTAGAATTCAAATGCTTTTTGAAATTCAAACGGCGCGGAAGGTCTTGATAATTAATTTAATGTTTTATTTTTTAAACAAATAATTAAATAAATTTTATTAATAATTATTAGTGCATATATGTTATACTTTTAATTTTTGTATAAAGTAATTAATTAACAAATCATATCATCAGTATATAACTTGATTTATATGGGATGAATTTAGATGTACTAATCTATATGGAAATAATAAGTATAATAATTAAGAAAAAATGTAATATTCAATATACAATTATTTTTATTTATAAAATATCATAAATGTTTATATTTAACAATATATTAGCAAGTGACAATTTTGAGTTAGAATGCGTCATTTGGTTGAAGTTGTTAGTCTTGGTAGAATTATAGTGATAATAAGGCTGAACATCCATTTTGTATTTGTACGATGGACCATAATACTATCCGAACCGCCAATTACTGTAAGAAGAAAATATAAAGTTATATGTATATAAATATACGATATCTATTATACGTAAAATATTCTTTACCAAAATTGAAAGTATGTTAAATTTTGAAACTGTTATATGTACACTTAATTTTAAAATAGGTAAATGTTAAAAGTATAAATAACTATTTATAACCTTTTGAATAACGAAAAAATTATTTTTTTTTATTTGTGTTATAAAGAAGCACTTACAAAATAATATCTAATTTGTTTCGCAATACTATAAATTTACAATTTTATGAATTATTTAGTATTTATTAGTTTTTATTTAACATTCTAAATAGCGCGTGTTATTTGCATGTATTTCTATTTTGCAAAGTCTGACTAGATTGAAATATATTGATATCGTTTCAATTCATTTTAATCTTCTACATTCTATGAATTCATAAGTGATTTTCTGTTTTTCAATATCCTATTTTATGAATTTAGAATGAGATGGCGATAAAAATATAAATCTATATTTTATTGGATAGCAAGCCCTGCTGAAAATATCCACGCATATTTTCACGTGATTCATCTTTGTAGATTTCTACGTAAATACCCATATAAGTTATATGGATTTCACAAGAATCAATGTAGATATCCACATGAGTATCCACGTAAATTCTTTATACAGTTATCAAATTCGAATGTGGAATCTATGTTACTTAGGTAAATATTCACATGAAAATCTACGTAGATATTTTTACAGAAAGAGCATTCTCTTCTTTATTTAAAATAACATTGTATGTAAATTTTATTTTGCAATATAACAGGTTATCTGTCGATCTCGACTACCACCTTATCTACGTATGGACTTCTAATAAGGCGAAAAAATCAAATATTACGATTCAGTACGTGTTTGTGTTCGAATTCCCCTTGCGTACACGGCTACTGCTATAGCCAAGCTATAGCCAAACTATGCCTGATCCCTCTGACTTCGTATATGCTTCCGCGTGCTCACATCATGGTTGTTACTTTTGCGACGATTCGGAGCTTTCTTTCAAGTTTGACAGAGGTAAAATTTTAGTAATAGACAGGGCACTTCATATTATACCCCCCATCCATATGCGAACTACCTCGCGATGGACCGCTCTGCATTTCTCTGTTACCATAGGAAACGTGTCGGTGAAAGCAAAAAGCAAAAGAAAGAGGAGAAAAAGAAAAAAGCCTAAACGCAGAGTAGGAATGCGAGCCAACAAGTGCACGAACACATCCTTTATTATATATTAACCTGCAAGGGACGCCGATGGTATAAATAAGCGGGTGTTCACCTGTCGCCTGCTCGTCGTCTGTCACTAGCAGATAGATAGATAGATATTTTTTTGTGTCATGTGCACAAGTATAAAAAATACAAAATAATGTGTAATAAAATCGCGAAGACTAGAATGTAAAAGAAAATAATATATAATAAAATCGTCAAAATTAGAATGTAAAACAAGGATATTTAAAATCAAATACTCATAAACAATGATACTACAATCACAATAATACTAAGCTTATCGTTAGTTATATCACATATTGAATACATATACAAGATCACAGACACTGCACTGAAAGAAGTATCGAGGAGCTGCTCCTCTTGCCGGGGAGCGGCAGCACGAAAAGCCGAGTGGCGGTTACGTA
>JAWWEQ010049980.1:0-12427 GCA_035583055.1 Torymus tubicola
CGTTTTTGAGCTAAAAATTAATCAAAATTCTGAATTTAGTGATGTAATTTTATCAATATTAACGGATTTTTTTGCTTTCGTTGGGGGGACAGTTTCGCTATACGCGATAACGTGAAAGCGTATACGCGAGGCTTGCTACAGTGATACGCTCGATAATAAAATTACGAGGTCGAGAGAAGGAAATGGCTTGACAGCCGTCACACGTGTGATTGCGCAGATTTAAGCTCGTACGCAGTGCGGAAGTATATAGAGTATAGCTGTGCATATATCGCACGCGAGGTTTCGATCGAATTAGGGATTTGCGTGGTATACATATATAGATAGGTGAAATTTCGTCTATAAAGGATTTTGTGGATATATATATATATGGTCGGTGATGTATGTGTTGGATTTCGAAAGTTTTTGATGGGAAAAGTTTCTTCGGTACCATTATCCTTTTTTTTTTCTTCTTCTTCTTCTGCCCTTGATAAATATACGAGGTAGTGCAGGTTTTAATTTAATTAAACCCGAATTTATATAAGAGCAGCTTTATATCCAACTAATTCCAGCATATATACATACATATAGTAGATTCGGCCATTAACCGTTTATCTTGATAAATCAATGAACACGCAAACATACACACACACCGTCGAGAATTTATTAATTTTGATTGCACAGCAGTAGTAGCAGAGCTGAACGATACTCTATCGCTTTCCTATATCTCGTTTGATATTTCAAAATGTGTATATATAAACATAGATATACAGTTGCCGGCGAAACTCATTAAAACATGCGCGGCCCTAGCTTTGTGTTATAAACTGTATAATAAAGCTCAACTGTATAGCAGCGCGACAGCAGCAGTGCAGTAGCAGCGGTAGTAGTATAGCGCCGGCTTTGTGTTATTCCAAAAGTTCTGGATCAGCGGATTAAACAGTCCTTAATTTTATACGCGCGCGTTCGGAAGCTGAATATATATGTATATATATATAACAACTAGTCATCCATTAGCCCGCGAGCCATTATTGGCCGAAACTTTTCGATATTAAATGACATAATGTGTATATATGTACGAATCACGATAATCAAATTCGAACTTGTTGCGCGGGAGGTGTATTATATACGTGGTAAATATTAAACGTGGATGGTTGAGTTATTACAACGTGTGTGTGTGACATTAGGATGGTATATATATTAGATGAAGGTTAAATTGTATCGCTTTCTCAATTTTCTCGTTCTCTGCGTCCCATCAAAAATGTATCATACGCACGCGCGCGTGCACAAGGCCTAATCTCATCCTCGTCGTATGCGCGGCATGAACTTCAATTTTCAACTCGTTTTTCCCTCTCGTATACGAAAGAAATTTCTTTACCTCGTGCTTCTCGAGTCCTAAAAGGAGAACGTAAAAAAACATTCTCGGCGAAGTCTGCTGGAAATTTCGTGGAAAAATTTTTCAAACACTTTTTTTTCTGTATTATACGCCGTTTCTTTTTGTGCCGGATAATTCTATAGACTGTGTTCTGTAATTTTGAGAAAAAGTTTGAGTTTAATTAATGACGATGTTTGGTAAGCTTTTTTTGCCAATTAAACTTTGCTAAATGCTAAAGGATTTGCCGACGCGTAATATTTTGTTGTTGACAATTAATTTATTTTAATTTATAAAGTTATTAAATCATTTTTACAAGATTTTTAATTATCTATTATTATCTTTAATTACTATATAGTTCGAAACTTTATTCTCGAATATTAACAAAATAGTATATTCTAGCGCCTATATTACACTCTGAACAATCAAAGCTGCAATATAACTGCTATCATTTAAAAAATTGGATTACCATTACTTTAAAAATAATGATTCACTGATTAATATTGATTTTTCATACTCCGAATAAAAAATTCAATGACAAACTGTGACCACATACTTACATCTAGCTAAATGAACTAATTATTTTTCAGGAACAAACCGATTAAAACAAAATCCGTAATCAAAAGAAACCAGAGCTCAAGAAAAAAAAGTTTCAAATCATCAACTCAGCTCAACCCATTTAACATATTCCGCAGTCACCCTTCTATACCGTCCTACCGATTTTTCATTCAGTCAATAGCAGCAGCAGCAGCAGCATCCAACGAATTACCGCTACTATAAATTCACGATCCTCGCATAATTATCCCAAACGCTCGAGTCTGGCGCACTGAATGCCGAATGCGTTTTGTAATCGGATGTCGGGAAGCGCGCGGAATACTTTATGGGAGGACTTGTTGGCCGATTGTTTTAAGCGCGTGATTTGCACTCTCGAGTGTGCAGTGCCGCGCCCGATCGCTTTGACCGCTCCCGCGCATTTATCCAGTAGTTTATGATTCGCCGAGTATATAATGAGCATGAGTATATATGTATGTAGGAAGCAGGTACTTGCAAATAACGCTTCTCAATTGTATATAGTTTGAGAAATAATGCAAAGCTTATACGAGGTTGTATATATGTGGAATTATACGGAAACTTTGCCCTAAACTCGTTCAAAAAGCGACCAAAAAGAAATTCAGAGGCACACCTCTGAAGTAATAATTTTCTTGTTCTATGGATCATAGAAGAGTCGATAAGAATTTAGAACCAAAGAAAACTGCCTTGTGACACTCTTTTATCGCCAAATCAATTTTTCATATGGGAATTTAACATGGGAAAAATTTGACAAAAAGTAGTCACCAATCATTAGTCAATATTAACATTCCAAATACGTCAACGAATTTGTACATTTTATTAGTTAAAGTACAAGGATAGAGCTTCAATTTAAGCTAAAGATGGTTAGAATCTGACAGTTCAGTGCAAAGATATGTAGGGGAGACTGGGGTAAAAGCGTATATTATTTGGAAATTGCATATTAAGGAATAGATAACAAAATAATAACAATATTCAATATTAGAATTGTGTTAGTTTACTTTTATGTAACTGAAAATCAATTTGGTTAGTTAACAGAATATTTGTAAAAAATATTATTACAAAGAGAACAAGAGTATCCGATTTTACCCCAATGAAAAAATTGTCGGGGTAAAACCGGATACTTTTAATTATTTTTTAGAAAATTAATTTATTTTTTGCGTTTTTACTCCATCTATCTACTAGAATTGATATGCGGGTCAGTATTCAAGTAGCAAGCCTTTTTTAAGTATCCTTTTTTTTTATCCAAAATATCTGATTTTGGAAAGAAATCAATTTTTTTTATCAGTATTACAAAAAGATTTTTTAATATATTAACGCCTATTCATGCCAAAAAATAAATAAATTTTATATGAATGATGAATAAACCTTGCATTGAATGTATATTGTTGTTCAATTTTAGTGTTATATTAAAAATAACATATCCGATTTTATTTCAACCTTCAGTATCCGGTTTTACCCCAAATTTTGAAAAAAAATAATTACTCATTTTTTACAATCACAAGTTAAAGTGAATACCAAATTTATACTTATATCTCTTGGTTACGATGTAAACAATAAGGTTATATATTTGCGAAAAGAAGGCTATTCTTAACATGCCGATTATATAAAAAATGGTAATAGGAATATTTTTAATGGGATTTACCGCAGTCTCTCCTACATTTGAAAATCGTTTAAAATGACGAAAATGAGCGTTTTTCTTCTGAATTCACGAAATTTTTAGGATTTTCGTTGTTTTTTGTCATTTTTTACGATTTTTAAATGTATATCTTTGCGCTGAATTGTCAGATTCTAACCATCTTTAGCTTAAATTGAAGTTCTATCCTTGTACTTTAACTATTATATGGTAAAAAATTCGTTGACATATTTGGAATGTTAGTAATGATTAATGATTGGTGACTACTTTTCGTCAATTTTCCCTATGTTGAATTCCCATAAGAAAAAATTGACTTGACGATAAAAGAGTATCACAAGGCCGTTTTTTTTTATTTTAAGTTCTTATCGACTCTTCTATGATCCATAGAACAAGAAAATAATTACTTCAGAGATGTGCCTCCAAATTTAATTTTGGTCGTTTTTGGAACCAGTTTAAGACAAACTTTCCGTAGAATTCCACATATATGTAGACGGTGTATGAAGGGATTATCGGGAATATAATACAATATAGAGTTTTCTATTTCGAGAATGGAGCAAATGAACTGGTGTATGAAAATTATCGTAAATTATTACGAGAAATTAGTTTGATTTTAACGTCGTCGAATAGGTATGCTTTAAAAATATAAAATGAAAATTCCATCACGTATTCGTTGAATTTCAATTATCGTTTGAAAAATAACGTTACGCATCAATTAAATTCGATGAGTTAGAACGTTATCTACAAAGAAAGGAATTTCTTTCATACCGCAATAATCGCGTAAATTAAAAGTCCATTAATATACGTTAATAAACGATATCTACCATATACATATACTTTTAAATTCCAATACTATATACGCGAGACAGGATATAAATCAGACGCAAAGCAGCAGACTTTTTCCATCACCACAAGTGAATTATTTAAACGCAGAAATGTCCGCACGATCGCACTCGTAAAGAACTAATTACTATCATCTCTGCGATAATCTATATATCGATCGCTATATATACTCTAACGAAAAATCAATCTCGCACTCGTCCTTCTCCTCTTCACTCTCTCTCTCTCCCTTCGCGACGCACATCAACCGTGAAAAACGGGGCCGCGAATCACCCACGCATTAAACTTTACGAGATAGGCTTTCCACATCCCACCCGCATATGTATATATACACATATACAAACACCCACGCACTTATCGTTCCAACCAAATTCTCCCGATGAACGAGCAAGCGAGACGACGATATATAAACAACGAATGTACGCGCGTTTTTCAACTGTGCATAATTCGATTTTCATCTCGCGCGATGTTTAATATTTTAACCAAACAACCAAGCCGCCTTCCGCTCGTTATTTTTAATAACCCGTCGAGATGTATACGTATGTATGTATGTATTATATATACCGCACGCAAGCGCTACACGCTAGAACGAATATATAAAGGTTGAATTAAAATAGAAACGGAGTTGTGTGTATGTAGAGGAGAGCTTTTGAGGTTGTCGAAAAGTATATATATAGAGAGAGAGAGCTTTGTTTTCATCTTTTTGTTGTTGTTTGTTAATTCTTTAACGATTGGAGAGATTCGAATGTGAATAATGAAGTCTTTCCAAGCGACGGTTATATATGTACGACAAACGCGCAGTAGTTGTTAAGGTTTCGCGCGTTTGGACCGCAAATGTATTAATTATTCGCGTGTGTATAATATGATAGAGAGGGAAAAGTGGAAGCGAAACAATATTCATGGATCGATTTTCACGCAAATGATGCTCGTATATAGTGTATGAGGTGCTCTCGTGAGAATGCATACGAATTATATAACACGGGCCGTACGTGTGAGTGTGCATTGATCAAGGACAATCAAGTGATTCAAATGAAATGGAATAAATACCGTTTCATTTGTCAAAAGATTATATATATATATACATATGCATAATTCATTATAATATATGTGCCTTCTAAATTAATTAATTTCGATTCTCGGATCAAATTGGGCAGTGGGTATAAATATTTTTGAAGAGTTATTTTGTATGGTGATGGATATCGTTTTGGTTCATATAACTATAATATAATTGGTACACCATTATATTCATTTATTTCCGCGATATTAGTTTTACATATATACTCGAAATAGAATTCGAACGAAACGAAATGCTATTTCGGTGAATACGCGGAAATGATTTCAGGCAGGAAAATACTTGCGTACACGTTTTACATCGACGGCACGCGTAATTGCACCGATAACGGTGTATATTTGCGGGCGCGGGAGCAATAATTTGAATCATTTTACTTGCAATTAAATGAAAACATACACGTATTATATATATATTGCGAAGGTTACTGTGTTCTGCACAGAGAAAACAATTATATAACGATCGAATTTCAAACTAAACTCGACGTACAGTTTTCGAAGAATAAAATCGAGTGGAATCGATAAAAGCCGTATAGTTTTTCGCAATCGGCCTCTATGTATATATGTATACTGCGATGCCTTTGGTTCGAGTTGGATCGTCCCTCTGGGATTTGCTCAAATCCCGTTCTCTGGTACTCTTGACTAAATTTTTCTAGGAAACCGTAGGTACCCTTCCTATTCGTTACTACGGCATTAGCTTTTTTTTCTCTCTTCAATTCTCCAGTCTTAACGATGAAGGTTGTTATCTCTCTACGATGGTATATTTATGTAGACGGTACTATATTGGTATTTCGAGGGTTTATACAAGGTAGTATAAAGTCGTAGAATAAAAATATAACGTAAAGTATTGTATAGCTTTTTAAAATTTTATTATTCTCGAGAGAGTAAAGTCGAAGATCAAGTATTTACAATAATTATAGATACATAGGATTGTTAGTTTGATTAATTAAAGGAGTATAAATGTAAATTTAGAACAATGCACTTTAAATAATAAAAATAATAAATTTATTGACGATGTTTATGCGTTAGTGTTCACGAGTTATAATAGAAACCTAAACCAATTCAAATAAAAAAGCAGAACTACAATGATCCTCATAATTATATATACTAATTGATCGTCTTAGATTTTTAAATTACTTTATTATAACATGCATATTACGAATACTGTAACAATGAATCACAAATCAAGAGAAACAAGGTACCATTACATTAATAGCAGCTCAGACACGGTAAATGCCATGATGATGTGTAGTATAGTAATGTCACACGTGCGCTTGTACGACTTGTTATTATTAACAGCTGTTGTACCATCCCCAGTTGACACTGTTACAATGCGCGTAGAGAATATTCAAGTTAATTTAAAACTATACAGCATCTCTCTTGTACGTACTTCCTTTCTTTTTTTTTTAACACAAAATACAGATATACGTTATATAATAAAACACTCGATCGTTTGTATATATATATATACCATCGAACCATTCGACCAACTTCTCGAATTATTAGCAAAACCCAAAAGTTTCTACTTAGCATGTATATACATTCGCTTCAACTTTTATACTCTCTCGAAAAGAGCACAAAACAGCGACCTAAAAATTACGCCGACCTCCTCGTCACCGAACCGTTTGTCCTACTAATACAACATTGTTCCATTGCTTTTTTTTTCACCACCTCTCTTCCAATTTCTCAATCAATCGATCAATAGCTTAATAAACCACTTGACCAGACTTCGATATACACTCGATACTGTATAATACAATAGACAAAGAGAAAGAAAATTCTTCGTCGCGATATAAAATATACCGTAACCATCTGATTGTCGTTTATCGTAATACCACCACAAACTACGTGTATCTCGCGGCCGAGAGAACAATAAATACACGTATATACATATATATATATACACACAGACATCAGGTCTGACCATAACACCAGTGGTCACGTTCTCTCTCTCTCTCTCTCTATACCAAGAGACATCACACGCATGCATACACTATGTACAGCCGATATAACGAGGCGATCGAGTGCCGCATATACGACGTGGTACAATACAACACAGTCGTCGTCGTCTCTCCAGCTACCGTCCCGCGATATAACTTTCCTCCCTTTGGCGTGTATTTGCGTCGTTGCCAGGGGCGACACTTTGTACTTACTCTCTCTCTCTCTCTCTCTCTCTCTCTCTCTCTCTCTCTCTTACCTCTGCAATATCGTCAGTCAGCCTCGAACATTATCATTATTATTATTATCATTATTTCGTCGTCGTTGGTGTAACTTTTGTCCCTCGCGAGAGTGCTAGCATCACTATATACCATCCAGCGGGGGATTTCTTCCTCTCGGGTAGTGCACCCGAGAAAGAGAAAGTTCCTTGGTACCCGGCAGGTCTTTTATTTCCGGACGATAAAAAAGTTTTATTAGTGCTTTTTTTCGGCAGAGCTAAAGGGTTGCAAGAGAGAAAGAGAGTTTGATAAAGTTTCAGTGCTACTGCAGGATAGGGAAGGGGGGGTGACGATTGGGTTGTTGGCGAAGCACGTGGCTTGGTTGGAAAAAAGTTCGACCGAGTGCGGCGCGCGCGGCTCGAAAGATTTTTATCTTACAAATATATATCGTAATGCTCCATTTTTCGACTTTTGAAGTGTCGAGAGTCGAGTGTATGTGTGTATACGTACACACACACATACACACTTATATACTTTTTGTATTGAGTGTAAATGCGCGTGTTGGAAATCTATAGTTGGCGCGCTTTGTGTGGCGTTATTTCGGGGCAATAGCTTTTTTACCTCCGCGCGTTCTGTGCATTGTGCGCAATCGCACTCGATCTGCATAATGGTACCAGTAAAAAACCGTATTCATATATATATATATGTAGGCTGAATGCATTTTTCGCGCTTTGTGAAGAAAAACAAAAATCAGGATGGGAAAATTGGATACGAGCTGAGTTATACGTGAATTATCAGTACACTTTCGTGCAAAGAATGGACAAAATCGCAAATGGGAATATAAACGTGGGGTAATAAAAAATTGTAAAATTAAAATATAAAATCGTGTTTTTATATACGTACACACTGGATTTGGCCCAGTCACGTGTATATCGTATATATATATATCTTTAAAACGTAGGACGGCCAAAATGTGTCTACCTTATAAAAAGGGGTAAGATTTATCATGTTATTATATATATTACTTCGATTGTATTTATTCCGAGTTAAAAGTACGTAAACTGAATTATTTAGTATAAAAAAAGTCAATTTCACTTTATAAACGTCTCGTTCTCTCTATTCAATCATTATTCACTTTATCCCGCGCACTATATCATACACTCCCATCTATTCTCGCTTATCAATCACAGCTATCATATAAAAATTCCGACAATTCATTGGATCGACTAATTAAAAACAAAAAACCTCTTCACAACCGATAAATTTAATTCTCACAGCCCATCAAAATAAAATCAAACTAATCCTCGTTCCCGTCCATACTGTTCTCCTCTTCCTTACTCATTACGACGCATCACGACTTTAAATTGTTACTTCTACACACACACATACTCGTTCAACTTCTCCTATTGTATAACTCCTCTTCCCGTCTCTCTCTCTTTCTCTCACGCGCGATAAATCAACAAGCGCATGAGCGTATAAGAAAGAGCATCCAGCATCAGCAGCAGCAACACGAGCGAGAATCTAAGGAAAACAATTAAGGATTCCTCGCGAATGGGGTACGCGTGGAACAGCGTCAACATAAAACCTGGAAATGGGATAAGTTCAGGCAGTTAGAGACGAACGTTTGCTCGTATGAAAACCAAGAGAGAGAGAACAAACGTATAATACGTATATAGTAAGACGTGATCTATATATATGTATATATAACACTAGAGGGTTACGACGGCAAGTGTGTGCCCCGAATCGCAAATGCCCGCAATTACGTTACTTCAGCTCTCTCTCTCTCTCTCTCTCTCTCTCTCTCCCTCTCTCTCGTTCGCTATATACGGCTCGCCGCGTTTGTATGAATGCATTGGACGATTCTACCCCCGTGTTCACGGTGGTGGTGTATATGAGAAAAGTTGCGGGACGAGTCAAGTGGTAAAAGAAGGTGGAAAAAAGCGGGGGTTAATTTTTTGTTTTGTTTTCGTATAGCCACGTGTATGCGGTATACTTCCGGGAAAGAGGGAAAGAAAGAGAGTGTATACAGGGTGGAAAGGATGTTTGCGAGAGGTAGAAATGTAGATAGGTGTGTATATATAAGTGGGGTGTGGGTAAAGCGAGTGGATTGATAAGGGGGAAGTTGATTAAGGATGTAGGAAGGTGATATTGATGGAGGGATTGTAGGAGAAGATATGGAGAGACAAAGGGTTCGTAGAATTACCTTTGTTTATTATTATTATTAGATAATTGAGTAAGGCTATTCTTGATATATACATATATTATAAAGCTATTGTATATAATTATAACATTTATCTTATATACATTTTCATCATTCACAACGCACGTCGCAGCAATATAATTTACATAACCTACAAAGCTGCCGTATCCAAGCGAACGTATACCCCCATCCCATATAAACATTAGTTTCCATTTAAAAAGCTATACGCAGCGTATATATATACGTATATAGCCAAGCGAAGGTAACAATAAACGTTCATTAATTTGCGCGGCGCTTGAAAATTAACCCAGGTATATACGCACAAGCTTTGGTCGTAGGAAAAATTGCCACCTAATATCGAGCAACGGCGACCTTAGCACGGGCACAAATATTTAATTAAATCGCAAATTAAAAAGATTATACAAAGTCCTTCGCCCTCCTGGTTTATTATATGCTCGTCCTCCCCTTTTACTTCGCTCTGCGCCTTCCCGGCGTAATTGTAAGCTTTATTTATTAGGCGCCTTAGAGCACAAGCTTGCTCTCTTTCTCTTTCTCTCGCTAAATGCAGTTAAAGCCCATCTACCAGGGTAAATCTTGGGTAATTAGAGGAGATGCGTTCTTCTCTCTCTCTCTCTACCTTTTCTCCCGGCAGGCAAAAATTCATTAACAATGCCGCTTGATTTTTCTGCGCAATTTGCAAGAGCTACAGTTCACTGCTGCTGCTGTTTGTTACGTCGTCTATGTGTAGATATATACACACACACACGTATCTGTCACTCTCCTCTTTTTCAAGTTATAAATGTAGCGTAAATCTGATTAGATTTTATGAAGTGGCTTCGTTTATGTTCCCGCACGCAGGTAGCTTGCGCAATCTAAATAAATTTAATTTTCATTTTCATCCTATAACCGCGCTTCTCTCTCTCTCTCACTCTTTTTGTTCGTCAACGACGCGACTCGAAACAATCATTTTTAAGTGTTACTCACTTAACCATACGCGATATAGCAGCAGTAGTAGTAGCAGCAGCAGCGGTAGCACATAAATCCTTTTTAAAATTTCAGCTTTAATGCACAAAGAGTCAAAGCCGAGAGAGAAAGAGAGAGAGAGAGAGAGAGAGAGAGGAAGCCCTAAGCGCACCTATAGGCAGCTTTTTCCGCGCTTTTTGGCCTGGCGAAACTCGAAACGCCGCGCTATCTTGCATATTTAACGTCACCGAAAGATGGCCGACGTATAACCCACGCGTTCACCTCCTCCCTCCCTACTTCACTTTGCCGGATTTCACTTACTTTAAAACGTACTCGTCGAGGCGTCTACTACCTACATGACGCATATATAATATATATAGAGTACATGGATAAAAGTTATTTTTTTTCGAAAGATAGAGAGAGAGAGTTTAAAGGCTTATGTGATCTCTCTTAAAAGCGCTACTATACTTAACGAAAAAAAAAAGAACTTCACTCGTTGCTCATATATCTTTCTCGCGTTCGATAACGAGTGCGGAGTTAAAAAAATTCACGCTCTCTGCCTCATACTTTCCATACACTTATGAGTATATAGACGCATCTTACGGCAAAAAAAGCAAAAGTGTAAGCTCCAGCTTTAGCTTTTAGAAGTATAAGTATATATACTCGACTCGCTTAAGATTCTCTGCGCCTTTTCCACTTTGCAAACCTATCTGTATACACAGACCACTAAATCTCTCCTCCTCCTTTTCTTTACTCCGAAAAACCAAATTAGAAACGCAGTCGTAGCGACAAACCCGCTTGCTACCAATTATTACCGCAAAAAACGTACTCTACTTCCTGCAAATCCCTCTCTCTTCTCGCAGCAAGAAGAAGCAACATTAGTGGTGTCGGCTCGGCTTGGATATAACCGGGTAGTAGTTCACGCGACGAGGTCTATATATTTACCACCCGCTGGTTATACGTTCGTGCGCGCGCCAGCTTCGATCGCCGTACTCCGGTGAATTTCGATTCTTTCGCCGTGGTAGAGGCAGGTAGGCAGACAGGAGGAGTTTTGTGTTTCGTAGCTACACTTGCTAGGGAATATATATTCGAGACGCGCTGATGGTTAACGAATCGCGACGCGAACCGCGGGGAGTTCTGACGTCTTGATATTAAGGTAATTCTAAGGCTGTGCGGATACGGAAAAGGAGATTTATAATGGTGACCGAGAAAAAAATATCTTATTCTTATAGACAAATATTTTTTATTAAAAAATTTCAATTAAAAAAATAAAAGTACGTTTATGTTTTACAAATTTACATACAATACATATTGAATTATAATTTATTGAATTATGTCAGTTGATTTTTTTTCAATTTTGTATTTAAAATTAAATTATTTCACGTAAAATATTGCAGTAAATTTTGAATTCTCTATATATATTATATTGTACAGGGAATAATGAAAACAAGGCAAGCCTTGTTTCAGTTTGTAATTTTCTTTTATTAGAAAGAGAAATTGTTATTTTTTGTATTTTATATCTAGTATCGCAAAATATTGCGGTAAATTTCGAATCCCTATTATTGTACAAGGACCCTCGTAGAAAATAACCCAACTAAAATGACTTAACTGCAACGGTTGGTCAAGTTTTTGGGCCAACGAATAACAAAAGTATT
>JAWWEQ010049981.1:0-12426 GCA_035583055.1 Torymus tubicola
CGACAACAGGCCTACACCCGTGCCGGAATACTTCCCTAGCAGGGACGACGGTGACGAGGCTGGACCCGGGGATTACGTCGGTCACTGGAAAACCCGTATATAAGACGATCGCGTGCGCGCGGTTAGACAGCCCGAGAGAATCTGATTCGAAATTCAATCGAACGCGACTTGGAACGGCGATAGTCGCGCTCTCTCCGCGCGTATGCTCCCGAAAACGTTGCTCGAGCGATGTCGACAAACTTGAGATGCATGAAATCGCAGGAACGAGAGCCAAACGGGTTCGATAGAATACGGAGAACTTATTTTCTCCATATTTTACCCACGAACCTCGTTATATAACATTTAATCCGTTGAAAGATCTTAGTAAAAAAGACATTTGCGAAGATATTTTATTGTATTTTTATTCTATATGGCGACTTTTATTAAAAAAAGGAGGAAAATTGTGAATTTTGCTCTAATTAACAATTTATCAGAACTTTTACCAATTTACCCTTATGAAAAGAGAGTCCCAGTCGCGAAAATACATTGTTCGCGACGTATGCTCTACCATTTTTTAAATCAAGTCCTCCTTCGTGTACTCATTTATCCGCATATATTGCTTATTATAATTAAAAATGTCACAAGATCGTTTTTGAGTATTTAAATGGTTTCTTATCTATTGATTGTAGAACGAGAAACTATTGTTACAAAAATATGCTTTAACTTTACGAGTGGTTTCTAATTGATTCACTGTTTATTTAACTATACTTACGTGCTCTTAGTTTTATGCAATCATAAGACAAAGCATAATTTGCCGGTCCACGAGCTGAAAAAAGCAAATACAATATTCATACAATTAAAAAAGTAGACATTTGGTTATATGAAATGGTAACGAAATAGTTCCAATTGAATTTTTTCCTCTTCCTTTAAGTTGTCGTGGACAAATAATTTGTGCGACATTTATATGCACTCCGATTAATTGAAAAAAGTTGGATTATTTACACGGGCATTTTAAATTAAATTACTATTATTTATTCAATTTAATACGTTAAAAAAAATAAATTTTTAACGTAAAATATTTTTTGACACCTCGATTTGACAGAGAAACAATTACATATAATACTGAAACTACGGAAAATATATGATATATGTAATTTTTAGTTTTACCTGTAGAGTTAAGTTGAATATTTGACATCGTTGATAAAAGAGAAGAGTAATTATCAGATTTTCTACTTATATATGGTGCATTAGTACAATCTTGTTCATATTTTTTTTGTGCAGGGTTGTAGTCACATTCGTCACCAGTCGCCGACCCGCACTGATAGCAGCTAATTGAAAAAGCTGCGTAGGTATATGAAAATAAATATTTCAATCTCATTAGTAACTCATTTAATTAATACAATATTATTGCATAACACCATAGTAGTAAAAATTAAAAAAAAACTTTTTAATAAGTAGATCAATTAAATACCTTGGTTTACAAGCAATGATGCAATTAATGCAAATAGTATAAATTTCGAATCGTTTGACATTGTAAAATAATAGAAACTAGCTCTTGCGATGTACGAAGAGAAACCTTCCTGACAAAACTGGATCTATTTATAAAGAATACAGAGTGTCGATATCTTGAGTATTAAATATTGATAAGATATATGGATAGGATATCAGTTTCTTAAATTAAATTAGTCATTACGACTAAAAAAAGATAAAAAAAGATTCATAATTTAGTTATATAAAATAAAAGTTAGAAACCATGTAACATTGTGAAATTAATTACAATCCTACCTTATATTAAATACTTTACTATACGTTTTTCTACAACGATTTGATAGATTACTGAAAACTTTAATATTTCAAAACATCCTTTAGGAAACAGTAAAAAATAAATAATATAATGAATTGAATTCTTTATTTCACATATTGAACAACGTTCAGGAACAATCGATGCTTCAGCTTTAGAGAGAAAACATGTTCAATTTATGGGCGTTCGATAGTTACTTCTTCGACAATTTTTACTGTTGCAAATATAATTGAGATGGATTTTCCTTCATTTTAAGGCATCAATTTTAACAGACCTTTGTTTATAATGTCTACTTAAAAATTTTATTTTCGCTTTGGAACGTGACGCTGTCAAAAAAAAAAAAAATTATTTCTAAATATAAATTACAATTTTCTATTCTTTTCGTTAACCTGAAACTACAGTTACAATTAAAATTTTACACCATTTAAGAGTCAGCCATCTATTTCTGCACGATGAATAAAAAATGAGTCAGAATCGCCCGTAACTTATCTATGAGTACGTGCGAGCATTAACATTGTGCAATAATTTTTTTTAATTAGGGTAAGGAATAACGCACAATATCCATTATCAAGCAGCACTACAAGAGGCTCTACTTTGAATACCTTTGAATTTTTCTTACTATTTTAGATACTAGATATGTATAGAGCGGCTACAAGATCTAATTTGAATTTACAAATTTCAATTTTAATCTTAAGCCTCTTTTCACAAAACGAATTTTAATCTATATTACAATTTTCACTATGTTTAATTTTAAGGTATAATTTACAAAAGTGGTAGTGTCTATTAAAACTAAATAAATGCTGATATCTGTAACGGACACTGATATAAGATCCGAATAATCATATACACAGCATCGAGAGATTCGAATCTCGCGCACTTATTTGAATCGTAATCGATAGCGCGCCGTGCAGAGATCGAACAAGATAGATGACAAGGCAGTATATCCAACGTTAGTCAAAAACTCGATATGAAAACCTATTGTCACATTAAGCGATGACAATGTATACACATTTTGTCACTTAAACGCCAATCGATATATTTTTTTTAAATATTGAAATTGTATATTTTTAATATTAAATATTATATTAAACAGATAAAAATCCGACTTTTTTTTCACGATCAAATTTTTTTCACGACTTCCCTACCAATACATAACTTTCAATAAATCATAGATGTGGATATAGATGGACATGGATATGGATTTGGATTAATATGGTTATAAATATGGATGGATATGAAGTAATATGAACATTTTTTCACGACCAAATGTTAACTTCCAAACTTTACCTCCCCCCCACAATATGGAACTTCTGGCTATACATATGAATTTACGCCCACGCACATACGCTCACTTACTCTCTGCGTTTTAAAGGGTTGAGACTGTCATTTGTACTTTGAATGTATGAAATAAAAAAAATAAATAAAATAAAATAAATAATGTCAACGACAAACGTAACTTTCTTTAATTTAACAATACATATTTCATGTACAAAGTCCGCATTGTAACTGTGTGCGTTAGTGACGTGAACGTTTATAATTGTTTCCATATATTGCTGCCTCCATTCCATATATTGTTTATTTACATATTTTTTTTACATGAATCAAAATTCAATTTTTATTATTTATAAAATTTCTCTAAAAACAATATTTCTCGTAAATATTTTAGATATATCTTTAGTAGAAGTTTGATGTTTAATCTCCGGTTTGAAAATAGAATTTTCTGTTAATAAAATCTTCAAATTCTTTTTATTTCTTACTCTTGAACATGCAACATATAATTGTCCGTGACTAAATACTGATGAAGGTAAATATATACCTACTTTTTTGAAAGATTGTTCTTGTGACTTATTAATTGTCATTGCATGAGCGAATCTAACTGGAAATTGTCGTCTCGACATATGAAAAGGTATTTCGTCAAGTGAAGGAGATAACGCGTTATTCGAGGTAATATAACCGGAGAGCCAGCCTTACTACCACCAATAATTTCTGCTATGATAGAGTATTTATTTAAATATTTAATAATTAATCTCGTACAATTGCATAATCCTTCATTTAAATTTAAATTCCTCAATAACATTACTACAGCTCCTACTTTTAATTGCAATTTGTGTGGAGGTAAACCATCGGGTGTAAGTGTATTTAAAAATTCTATTGGTAATACTGTATCTAACTTCTCATGATTGGTATCGTTTGCAGAATCTATACTGATATACTCTGTTACTGATCCACTTATTTTAGATAATATTTGTTCATTTAATTTAATGACATCAATATTTTTTGGAGCTAAAATTATACTTTCGTAAAAATTAAGATTCTGTATAACAATTTCATTTCCAAAAATTTCTTCAACAATATCTCCTTTAGACAACATTTCATTTGGAATTGTTGTAACTTCATTTTGAATTTCAAATTTACTTTCAAAATAACCATCTCCTATACGCAAAAGCCAATTTTTAAATTCATTATCACGAATATCATGCCTTTCATTTTCTTTTAAAGACATTATTTTAAATTTACTCCATAAATAACTTTTTTTTATACAATTTTCAATAATTTTGGTTCTGATTCCATGACGTACAATAGGTAAAATTTGTCGAAAATTACCAGATACTATAATAATTTTTCCTCCAAATACATTATCATTATTACTCATATCTTTAATCAAACGATCAACTGATTAAAAGGCATATTTTGATGTCATTGTAATTTCATCCCTTATTATTATTTGTGTATATTAATTTTATTGCCATCTACACTGTTTGCAATTATATTACATGTGGTTTGATCATATATATTAAAAGACAATTTGAATGTTGTATGAACAGTTTTACCATCTTGTAATAAGTTAGCAACAATGCTTGTCCAAGCTACAGTTAAATAATTTATTTTATTAAATTTTAAATAGCGAATTAAATTATTAAGTAAATAGCTTTTTCCTGGTCCATCTACAAAAATACACTTATCATCACATTCATCATTTAATGAGTTTATTATTAATTGAAATATTTTTCGTTGAGCAATTGTTAATGAATTTAATATTTCATGTAAATTTAACTTTTCATTTTCTATACATACATTATCTCCTCCATTTTTGGTGGGTAAAAATACATTTTATATTTATAAAATAATTCATGTGCATTAATTGGATTTTGAAATGCGCAAATATAACTAAACAATTCATCCATGTTTTTTGGAAATTTGTAATGTGATTCTTCTACAAACATGTATCCCATTTAGTGTCTGTTGCAATTAAATTTCTTGCAACAGCTGGATCAGCAAATGTTGGATAAATAATACCATCGTAAGATCTTAAACTTTCAAAACAAGTTGCTGCTTTAACAAGTAATAAAAGTAATTGAATAATAACGTTTAATACGTTTAGGATTAACTAGATACATTCTGGTTAAAACTGGTTTATTAGTTTTCTTCATTTTTGTACATTTTTTTATATTTATTTTCAAAAATGTAATATTGAGGTATTTCATAATAAAAGTATTGATGAGTATCTTTATCACAATGATTTAAATCAAACCAAGCAGTCAATGTTGTTCCTACTTTTTTGCATTAATTTCATATTCGTAATCTTTTTTAAAATATAAATCTTGTTTGTGTTCATTGTGTACAGCTAACCTAATGATCATGTGAGACAATTCACTCATTTCATAACCTAATAATCTGTGCATGGCTTCTGGAAGGCAAACATACCGAGTATCAATTGTATCACTCACAAGTGAGCCTTACAAGTTATACACGAGTCATTGTTGACATGCTCGGTACCGGCTACTTAAAGTCGCTCTTCGCAGGCACACAAGTAAATAAATAGTGTGCGCACAGTCGTCCTATGCGGCATATAGGAGCGGGAGAGAGAGAAAAATGATCGTAGTGAGTGGGAAAATTCCACGACTGGGCGATCACGAGCTGTGGTCGCGTCGCGCTCAGGCACTTCGTCGCCGGCCACAGCCGAAGCTGGTTGACTTCGGCTGTGCAACCGCCTTCATTGAGGACCACCGCCTAGACTAAGCGTAAGTCCGAGAGTCCGGAGACATCGCCGTCGCCAGTGATCACCGCATCTGCCGCCGCCGTCTAGACTAAGCGTGAGTCCGAACACGTAACATCCCCGCTATGCCAGGACTGACCTCGCCGCAGACTCACCACCAGTGAGCACCGTTGCAGCATGATCAAAGCCACGTAGACTCGCCCGCCATCGCCGAGCTTGTAAGTCGACCAGACATTCTGTAATCGGGTCGGAGTCTCTCTCTCGCGCTCGCGCATCTAGCTCTAGTCGTCACCTAGAGTTAGAAGTTTATCGAAACGTATTTTACCGAAATGTGCGCATTAGTTGTCGAAACGTATTTGTAGCTATTACCGAAACGCGCGCCCATGTCGAAACCTTTATCGAAACTTAGTTTGCGTGTTGTTGTAGATTTTTTTAGAATTAGTTAGATTGCTGGGGGCGATCCAGCTGGCGCTCAATATATTTCTTGTCATATATTAATTTTATATATCTCTAATTATTTTTCATAGTTTATAATAAATGTTAAAGTTTACTTGTCAATCGTACAGTTTTCTGTAGCGAGCCACAATAACCACCTCCTTGGATCATCCTTGTTGAAACACATATATATATATATTTTGCATTTGTTTTAGTTAAACCCACAATTAGATATTAAAAACACTTCTGTGTCTTTCTATAGCCTTTTCAGCATAACCCTGCTACCGAGGTTGCTCTGGCTAATAGCCCGTTGCACCATATATTGCTTAATTTCATCATATTGGTATAATTTGTCGTTTGGCTCATTAATGTTAATTTCTTCTTCAACGGATATATCTTCAGATTTCATTTCAATAAACGCACAATCATGTCCTTTTTAACAGTATTTAAACAAGTATTTAATACATGAAATAAATGAACATACTTCAATATTGATATGACAATTACATTTTAATAATAAATAAGGATTATATGGAACTACAACACTTACTAGTAAAATATATTTTATTACCATCATTTCAGCGACGATATAGAGGATATCCTTTTGTTAATTTTGTATTGTCATTGAACGTTTTAGGAAAACCTTTTGTACATTTTCCACTTACAATATCTATGCAGGGTGAATTTTTATGTTGTTGACCACATGTCCCATGGATCAGAAATTGTTTAACAATGTTATATAATCTTGAATATATAGTTTTGTTTGGTATTTCAGCACTTATAACTTAATCAATTTGATCAGCATTATGAAATTTATCTTCGTTATCAAGAAAAATTAACATATGTATATGCTGTAAACCTCTTTTTTGAAATTCAATAACGTATGTGTAGGCAATACATTTTCCAAAAATACCCTTTTTTACAAGTTCTTCTTTTAAATCTTTTACTTTTTTATAAAATACCTTCACAACAATATCAGGTCTGTCTATAAATTCTTCATACATCTCTATATTATTAATAATTTCTTTCCACTTTGGATTACATGTCATAGTAATAAATACATCTGGTTTACCATATTTTTGCACTAATACCATGGCGTCGATAAAATTCTGTTGCATAGCACAAGGACTACCGATAAATGTAGATGGTAAAATAAACATTTTTCCTACTTTCATTTCATGATTTTGTGCATTTGTCTTATTATGTAAATAATCCATAAGACCCTTGTATAATTTTGTTCTCAAAATATTCTGATTTTCTCTCATATAATACAATCTTAAACTTTTGACTTTAACCCACGCATCAACTATATACTGTTGAGTTAATTTTCCTAAATTTAAGAAAGGACTAAAATGATCTCTAATACTCAATTTATAACAGTAAAACTGTAATGCTGAAATATTATTTTTTTTATTATTAGATTGCATATTTGACATTCAACCATATCCACCAAGTGGATATATAAGTGAATATGTCATAGGATCAACATGTTTGCTAATATTACTTATTTTAATTGGACCTTGTGATTTTGAATATATACATATATCTCTTTCAACAGGTGGGTCGCCATTTTCACCAATAAATACTATAGCAACTTCATTGCACGATGCATTGTTATATCTTCAATATATTGTCTAAAAGTTTAAATATGTCACGAGAACATTCATCGTTATTTTGCAAACGATAATCATTAGCTTCTGCATTGTCAAGAATATATAATTGACCATATTTTCGACTGCAATTTTCCTCCGGATGTAATGCATAAGCATTATGGTAAATTTGGCGCATATACGCACTACAGATGGACCACGAGTAAATAAGTTGTCAAATGTATCATCGAAACTTGCAACCGCAACAGCACTATTTTATGATCTAATAAGTTTTTACTCAACACAGAGTTCCCTGTAGCTAATTGTTTAATTTCTTCAGGATATATAGTCTCATTGGGTAAACTTATGCTTCGTTTTTTGCTGCAATTAGAAAATTTTTGATCAGCAGTAACTTCAAATTTGAAATTTTTTGCTTTACAAAATTCACATATTACATCTGAATCGCCAGCATGATTTACTGCAATATTTAATTCATTAAAATTTGTATTTGCTATAAAAGCATTTTTATTGATTTTATTCATTTTCAGTTTTTTATAAACTTTTGCTTTAATTGTATATTATTTATATTTTTTTCATAATATGTTTTATTTTTTTCATATTTTATCAAATCTTCATTTTTTTTTCAAAACGTAATATCGAGCATGTTTAAATAGCTAAAAAGAATAATTTTCTTTCGTATCTTTTGCATCATTATAACGTTGTTTTCTATTATCTTTATTTTCAAAATTATCAAAAATATTTAGTAAGCCAATGGTATTATCTATTTTATTACTTTGTAATTGATTTTGTTTTTGGTTATTTATACTTAAAAATTTTGCCTGTTTACAGATAACATTATTTTTAATACATAAAGAATCTGCCAAATTACTTTTTGATTTTTCTATTTAAGAACTAACATTTTTGAACTCAAATTCCTCATTAGGTAAAAATAACTTTTCAATTTGGCATGATTTTTTAAATAAATTTATTACAGTTTTTTCGTCTCTCTCCAATTGTAAATTACTTTGTTTTCCAATTAAAAGTATATTTATTTCATCTGAATGCAATGTATACACATTGTATTCTTGATAATGAGACACATTACGATGTAACGGAGAGAGATAGAGAGAGAGAGGGAGGGCGAGAGAAAGAGAGAGAGGGAGGGAGGGAGGGAGGGAGAGAGAGAGAGAGAGAGCAGATTCCACTATCTGTCGTTTGCGCATGCTCTGCGCGCACTTGCTGTTTACAAACCGCCAACAAGTTGAATTCAAATAAATTCTTAAACATAAGTTCTACATAAGCTCTCGATGAACTTATTTTCAGACCCTGCGCTCTTTGCACTCAATCGCTCAGCGCGGTAACGCCTAACGGTTGCCGTTATCCAGGTATCGACGAGCCTGAACAACAGTTACGCGAAACTAACTCGCGGCGAGATAAAAGCGTGCACGCTTATCTTTGTCAAAATTTGGCTTTGTCGTAAACATCGCTGCTTCAACTGTCCTCTTCAAAAGCAGGAAGACGGGCACACTTGATCAACAATACGAGCGATAAATCATACGACAGGTGAAACGAGCCTGCCGTATATTCTTGTTATTCATCGCGTCCTTCACACGGCAAGAATGCGATGTTACACTACACGAATTACATCTTCATCCTCAGAGTACTTCACATGTACACGTGTGAGGTTTTAATCGTCGAATCAACTAATAACTCTCTGTTGTAAATCCGCGTTTTCGCGAAGCCAGCATTTCGCGCGCGTTTTCGCGTCAACCGTCGACCTACCACAACAACAAGTGTGCCAGGTTCTCTCTTTAGGCTTGCTAATCATACTCTCGATACAGCTCTAATTCTGCATCGAGGTGCCATCTCTTGTCTTAGATAACAAAGCATTTAATTATTTTGCTATCACCGACGTCGGCACGGCTGGCCAGGACAACTTTTAATTTCACAAATATAATATTTTAATATCCTTAATAACTATACCATTTCATGATAAAATACACCCAAGAATAAGATAAATCAAAATATAAATAATCGAATAAAAATCTATATTATATTTCAAAAATATTTAGATTTTAAATTCAACACAGTTATAAACCAACCAAGCGTTAGCGAGGGAGGTACTTGGCTAGTTATACATTACGTATCTACATGTTAAGTTTACAGGTATCAAGATATATATCTTGAATACAATTCTGGCAGGCTTTATAGATTAAAATCTGCAGGTTCATCTTGACACTCACTGTAATATACGTATAAATTTCTTAAATGGAATTTTATTCTTACGAATTGAATTCAATTATATTACTCTTATCTTTTTCATAAAGATAGACATATTTTTACTCTTATCGTATTACCATTTCTTCTTTCACACTCTTACTTAAATCTTGGTGATGCACATTTTTGGTCAAAATATCTATATTTAATTAAATGAAGTAACCTTGTCTTGAACTGTAATTACATTAAAAATCTAAACCAAACTGTCACTGCAAGCTTATAATATTACACTCTAAAACCTTTTCAAATGTATTTTCATATAATAAATTTAATTTTCTTCTAAACTTACTTACTTCGGAAAATATTAGAATTTAAAAAAACAATCTCCGCAATAAACAAAATCTAAGAAAACAAATTGATGAAATTCCACGGTAATTATTATCTTTGCTTATGTGAGCTGTCAGCTGTGCTGCTATGCAACTGAGTTTATATTTGTTAGCAGAAGTTACACAGGCAAAAGAAGGAGGATCATGGAGAGTATTCGCGTACTAAATTTTAATCAAATTTTCGATTATCATGTGGTCAATTTACGAACACAGATGTGTAAAATTATCACAAGACCCATTAAATTTTAAATTCCAGAATATAATTCATTACATTTTTTATAATTAATTCAAACTTAAACTTAATAAGTTTTGTAATTTTTGTATTAATATCACTAATAATTATATATGTTCATATTTTAGGAAAATATTGACACATTTACGAAAATGTTTTCGTATCAATAGTTTATTAAAAAAAATAGAATGAAAATCAAGTTTTTCGTTATAAGAATAAGATATTAAGTCCTTTCAGCTGAATCGTCATATTGTCTCAAACTGTTTATCATTCTTGATCTAAACTATGAATTGAACGAACCTATGAATTGAGAATATTATAATAATATAAATAATCTTAGTCAAGTTTATTTATATTATTAATTTACCTCATTAATGTGCATTTACTCGTCATTTTTTTCACCCTCGCTGTGCTCGAGCGACAAACCCAACTCGTGCGTGGATCACCTTGCGCACGTGTTGTGTATTTTTTGACAGAAGTGCGCAAAACACTGAAAATTGATTAAAATACAAACTAACATAAAAAGGGAAATGTAATAAGAGACACGAGTCGATTTTCTCGCCCGAGCGTAGCGAGGGTGAGAAAAATGACGAGTAAACCCACATGAATGAGGTAAAAAAGAAACATATAAATATGAAAATAAACTTTGTAAAGTTGATTAACAAAACTATTACAATAAATATACTAAAACTTAATTATTTATTAAAAAAATAAACTATTACAATCAATATAAAAAAAAAATAAATAATACAGATTTTATAATGGTTGTTTCCATATCATTTTTTTATAATTTAATTGAAACAAATTTAACTGAACAATTATTCAGATTGAAAGAAAAATTCTTATTTTGCAATAGGAAATTGAGACATTAGCATGGTCTTATTTTTACTCGTAGCACCGTTTGTTTTGATTAGGCTTAGCCCGACCGCCCACAATTCCATGAAATACATAACGTTTTGTTTGCTTATTTTGAGAATTTTTTAAGTAAAGATTCGAAGCGTACTCAAAGAAAGTGTTTTATACAGTTTGTTATGCTTGCTTACCGTGTGCAAAGCAATATGTTTATATATATTTCGACGGAGATTGCGCAAAGTATTTGCGCAGGCTCCCATCTGAGTGTGTAAATCTATTGCTTTGCGTACGGAAAATAAGCATGAGAAACAGTGTTTTACGCACATTGTGTTAAAAAATTCTATTCAGCTGATACATTTACTCGCTGACTCAATAATTTATATATGGTTTGTATGTAATTTAACTTTTGGTGTCTAGAAGCTTCCTGTTAACTACTATGAACCTTCCATAAATGCTTCTAATAATCATTTTTCGCAATTGATCACGTAAGCTTTTTGGAACCTCTTTCGTAAGTCTCAAGTAACATTTGACCGTAGTACGTTTAGAACTTTTTCGTTAGCCTTCCATAAAACCCGCTGTAAGCTTTCATGGAAAATTTCAGCAAAACCCTTTAGCAAACTTCCATTACACCTTCATGCCAGGCTTTTTGTAGTATGCCAGGAATCTTTCTAGAACATATCTTAGAATCTTTTACGGAAGCTACCCTCAAATTGCTTCCTCAAAGAGGAAGCTTTGTAATGGTGCAAACAATTTTCGAAAAAAGAAATGTTTAAAAACATGTGCGTGTGTGTGTGTGTGTGTGTGTTTTTTTTCGGAAGAGGTGGATAATGCTTTTTACGCACCATGTCAAGAGCTACTCGAAGCTCCCCGTGTGTGGGGCTCGCCAAGTTGATGGTCTAACTTGTCTGGTCAGATGGATGGACCAGATCCTGCTGTAT
>JAWWEQ010049982.1:0-12425 GCA_035583055.1 Torymus tubicola
AGCGATTTAGGTGATTTTAAAAGAAAAAAAAAATTTGACCTCTCGATTCACCTGAGAACTGCCCATATATATATATATTATGAACAAGATTTTTTCTTTTCGCCCGATTTTGTTTGGGGTGGGTCTTGGATTTTCATCAAATTTTAGTATGTTATGGTACTGCCAAAAATAAAACATCTGCGAAAGGCTCTATAAAAGGTGCAAAAATGGGCCTATTTAGCCCTAGTTTCAAGATTTTCTTTTGTTCGGAAGTCTGTGAACGGTATTTATTGTACCACTTCTCTCTTTTTTTTGATTTTGTGTCGTAAATGGAATTGTAATCGGTTGAGTTAGCTTGTCTATACAAATGTCTTAAAAGTGCCACTTTCGCAAAAATCGTGTTATTTCCAATTTTCAAACTGATGCCACGAAATTCTGACAATTTCAAATTGGCTGTAAACTTACCAGAAGGTAGTTCTATGTATGTTCAATAACCTCTATATAAAACTGGTGTACTTTTTAGCGTTTAAATACATTACTCTTCTTCCTTGAACCAGTCAACTCAGGGTTCGAACACAGTCTCATATTTACAATGTAATGAAAGTAGATATCAAAGCCTTCAAAATAAACCATTATTGAAGTCTCTAGATCTTATGAAATCAGAGCTCTCAGTTTTTAGAAATTTTTTTATTTTCTTTGTATGAAATTCGTGAACATTGATTTTACGCGATTTTGCATGTCTTACATAACAACGCTGTTACTTCGGTCCGAGATCACTTAGAAATCTCTTTCAAAAACCAAAATGAAGATCTTCATTTCCACTTTAATTTCTTAGCTCTTGGTTCCGTTTTTATATTGTTTATTGCAGCTATATGTAAAAAAATTGCAATTACACATTTTTGCACATTTTCAATAACTTGCTATTAGCGCTAATAGATCAACTGGCATTCAATAACAATATTTTTTTTTTTTTCGTGGAATGGTGAAAGTAGAGGTGAATACCTTAAATTTATTCTAAGAGAAGTTTTTTTGGTTATTTGGAGCTGAATAAGAAGATTTCAAGGTAAGCCTCATAACCGAAAAAATGTATGGATCTAACAATGCTCTATTCTAAAAGGGTACCCCACGTTAAGATAGGTAAAATACCACCGTTAATGAAAGTGAAAAATGACACAGAATCATATAAGTGTAATGAGAAAAGAATTTTCTACGATTTTTCCGGGGATTAAGGATCTCCCCTTAAGGCCAGTAAGGCTCAAAAACCGCATTCTTCCGACTTTTTTTTTCTCCGGTTCCTGGAGGTAAAAAATTCTGAAAAATATATGAGAGTATGGTTTATGAACAGTATTTTTCACTCAATTTTTATTAGCTTTAGATGCATTCACCTAACCTAAAAAAATAAAAAAGAATTAAAATTCATTTTTTCTTGATTTATTTTATATCTGCAGCACTAACTACATCGAAAAATTGTATATTGTAATGTTTTCTTTGTACTAAAATTTTTTCAGATTTTCTGGTATGGTGGGCCGTACTAAAAAATGCGAATAACCCTATTTTCAGCCATTTTTGGACCTTTTATGGGCCTTAAGTAATTGGTAAGGCCTTTACTGACTGATAACTGACATATTATTTTTGGACTTATATTGTAAATACTTAATACATTACGATACGACTGGTGGGGTTTTGATGTTATTCGGCTGGCTACTCGCGCCTTAACTCAGCCGAGCTACGCGTGTCTGTTCGTCTTCGCACACGAACGTATCCGCGCGCGCCTGCCGTTACAATTATTAAAATTAATTTATAATACTCATAATCATTAATTTGTATTACTCGTGTATTTTTACTTATATATTATTATTTATCTATTACTTATGTATTGCTTACGTATTGCTTACGTATTAATATAATACATAAATTGTAATTTAAACATTTAAATGAAATTTGCTTTAATTAGAAAGAATCTATATTTAAGAAATCTCAATGTTTTTTTTTGTGTTAATAAATTGAACATTCAACTTTTTTATAAAAATTACAGAAGCTTTAAAAAGTTTATATAAGAGACAATTTTAAAAAAAATAGATGCAGACAAAAACAGTATTAATTTTTTCACACTCCGTGCGAGAAGTTCGATTTCTCGCAGCTGTGCCAAATGATGCGTGCAAAAATCTTACGTCTCGCAGGGAGTGTGAAAAAATACGGTCCGACACTTGTGTGAGAAGTTAATTTTCTCCTAGTGTGACTTTTCCAGCCTCGCTTCGCTCGGACGAAAACAGTCACACGGGGCGGTAATCATTATAGCAGAATCAAAAGTTCCATAGATTTGTTTTTATATGTCATTTGCCTGATAACTGAATATTTGTTCGGACAAGTACCTAGTTAATGAAATCGAGAAAGAGAAAATTTGACAATTGAGTTGAAAATATTATTTTAGATTGCTTTGATATAAAGAAATTAATTTCTTAATTAAATATATAGATGTACTTTACAGATATCTTTTTAAGGGGGTCTTACAATTATAAGATTTGTTCATAAAATGACCTGAAAAAACAATTTAAAGTATTAATACATGTAAAATACATAAAAATATTATAAATATAACTAATCATTGTTAAAAAAAAATAAAAACCAAATCTCTAAGCCCATTTTAATAAAAGCTATAGTTTTTTCATAATATAAAGTTTGGCGTAGCTTTCTGAGGCATCACTTGATGGTTTTCATGGAGTAAAGTTTAAACATACTTAGAGAAAAAATTTCCAAAAACTGGAGCTTTGGCGCAGAGTTGAATGTAAAACAAGTATTTTAAGCTTAACCCATGAAAATCCATCAAGTGGTACCTGAGAAAGTCAACGCCAAAGTTTAAAAAATGATGTTTTCAGTAGATAGCCTTTTAAGTATAGGTTAATAAAATAACTGAAATAACTTATTTTTATTTGCTCAATTTTTGCTCCTTCCTGAAATATATAAAATACATATTGATAGTTGATATTTTATGGAATTTGAAAAAAAAATATGTGGCTTACCATGTTCTGTATCTCACTTACGGACTCAAGCTGTCAAACAGTACAGGCAGTATTAACAAGTTAAACATCTTCAATACATTGATGTAACTTGGAAAAGACTGGTTAAACAGGTACAAATTCCTATAAAAAATAATTATTTTAAATCAGTTGATACAATAAAGCAAGCTGCTCCGATTAAAATTGTTGAGATTACATGGACTTCGAGTCTACGCACTTCCATAGAGTATCAATTTAGATAGAGAGAAAGAAACCACCGCACGCAACAGCAGATTAGCGTAGCCGACTGTCGCTCTATCCCCCCACCAACTGCGTGCCGTACCGACGACGTCGTGTGTGCTCTCCCGCCGACGGACCCAGCGCTCGCACACTCGTTCTACAACGACCACGCTACGGGCATCGCAGCTACGCCAGCATCACCACGCCACATCCCAATCATCAACGTACATTATTAGAAGATTTTATAGAAGATAAATTAGATGAAATAATAAAGAGTTTATTATTAAATATAAAAACAACACGCCTTCACTTTATTAGCCTACTCTAACAGGTTATCGGCCCAGCCACGCTTAAGGTATTTAGAAGGTTTGGTGAGTAAAAACTCGAGCTATGTGAAAGCAGCTAACTGAGAAAGGCGTTCAGCCATCTTGTCTCCTTAAAGGAGAAAACGACGCAAAATAATAGATGTTTAGAGTTTAGATATCCTAGAAGTTTAGTAAGTTTTATTTTATTTTTCGCGATTTCGAAGCAAATAGTGTTATGCGAATGGCCGATTAGACGTACGAGGACGTAAACATTTAACCTTTTTAGAACGCAGTGCGCGGAAAGCGTTGAAAAATAAAACGTGGCGTAACACGTCGAAAATCGTCTTAGACGTACATCCTCTTCAGAGACACATATAGACGTACAGAAAAGTTGAGCGTAGCGTAGATGTTAGAGAATAGCCAAAAAGCGATGATACACGTAATAAAGAAATATTAGAGAGTTTTTTGAGAATAGGCAAAAAGCGATAATACACGTAATAGAGAAATATTAAAGAATTTTAGACAACTTGTGTTCGTCCTTCAATAAGTGTATATAGAGGCCTAATTCTCAAAAAGAAATTGTGAGTTGAATTTTGGAAGTTTAACTGCTTTAGAAGGAAAAATCAAACACTGGAATGACGGCATGAAGCATTGATGATACTGCCGTGCAGAGGATTCTTGCTTTCGTGTTAAGTCGTTATTTCTCCGGGCGTTGTGGGTTTGTGCAAGTGTACGATCGGCTCTCCGACATTATTGGCGCCATTGCGTTCGTGACGTCACGTTCGGAGGGAGCACGAGCGCAGGCCGGTGCGTGCGGGTTTAGCGACTTGCTTGGAACTAATTAGGCTTGCAGTGCGGTCTAGTTTTGTGAAAAGCATAACATACATTAATAAATGTTTGGCATTATAGAGTTAGAAGATTAGAAGTCCTCGCCAGATAACTACAATATCTAAAAGTAGAGAAAGAACTTCAGAGAGAATTGAAGAACGTGATGACCAAAATAATTTCACAGTTTATATGAAATATTTTCACTCTCATTTTAAAAAATAGTCATTCAGTGTAAACTACATAGATGTTTAATTGTAATAATAAATAGAAGGTAAACAATTAATTAGAGATAGAGCACAGATCTGTAAATTTTTTTTAGAAGAATTAGAGAATAGATAAATTTGATGGAAAATTTTTAAATTAGAACGAAAATCTTAAATAGATGAAATAAGACCAAACATTATTTAGAATAATTGTTTACATAAAATTAGATGATAATTCAATTCTAACCTTATCTAACTTTATCATATACGGCAATGTCATTAGAAGCAAATAGTAACTCAAAATTAAACAATAACAGAGAATAAAAATAAACACAAGAAGAAGCTATGAATGTTTAGACGAATTACTGAACCTCTAAATTACGATTTTTTTTACCAAGCTGTGTCAAATAATTACCTAGAGTTTACTTAGATGACAGACTGACAATAGAGAAATGACATTAGAAGAAAACAAATCGTGCCTTTTACAGTTAGAGGCAGCAAGTAAGAAGCTAAATGGCGAAATTAGAAGCTCTCGAGCAAACCTTGCACAGAGGAACTCAGCTGGATAGCCGGCAGGACATAATCGTTGCTACAGGTGCAACAGAAATGGACATATGTCAGCCGATTGCCCATTAGAGGAGTTTGGATTATGGTTCTGTTACATCTGCCAAGCAGAAAAGAAACATAGAGGCACAAACTGCCCCAAAAGGGGGGCAGAACCATCTAACAGGTCAGCCAATAAAAACAATAATCATAGCACACAAAACACAAACACTAGTGGTAGAGGAAAATTTATTAGATGTGGTAATAGAGGAAACTTTAGAGGTAGACTCATCAAAAGAAGCAGTAATAGAGGAGCCCCAATCTGGACTGCATCTTGGAGCAAGAGCTTACATTGCAGATATAAGTAAAAATCAATTGAACTCCCCCACTAAAATTACCTTTATTGCGGATTCGGGCTGACCAACCATATCGTAAATAAGGGAATAATTTTGAGTAATTTTAGAAGATGCACGGGAGAAAGCATTAGAAGCGCAAATAAAAATGAATCAGTGAACATTAAAATAGATGGCAAAGGAGATCTGATTCTGAAATCTAACATTTTTGATAATGAAACAATTAGATTGACAAATGTTACAGCAGCCAAAGATATATCAAATAACCTCATTTCCCTTAGACGCTTTGTAGACGCAGGATTACGAATTTATCTAGATGATGAAAATTTAAGTATATATGATAAAGAAACGGGAATTGAACATATATCTGGAAAGTATGAGAAACCTAATTGGTTAATTACTTTAGATGCCGAAAAACCAACAGACAACAATGAGGATAACTTAGAGAGTTACATTGGACGAGTTTTGCAGCAATCACAGACGGATGATATGTATGTAGAGTCTTACAAATTAGAACATGAAAGTTTAGATGTAGCAGAAACACAACCGTCTGAGATTGGGAGGGAGAACTTGGGAAAACTCGTTCAAACAAAAGAAAATAAAAGAGACTCCCAAAGAACTAACGATTTTGACTTAGATGAAATTATATTGAATAGGAAAATACATGACTTAGATGACTTTAATAACAAAGAGTCCCTTGAAATTGCAAATCAATTAGAGAATAACAGATAACAAAAAGAATAAATTAGACGAAAGCATGCTGTGGCATATAATATTAGGACATGCCTCTTTAGGTTATCTTAAACAACTACAGAAATTAGAAGAACTACAGAAATTTAATAAATCAATATTAGATTGCGAAGTATGTGTTTTGGCAAAGATGGAGAAACTACCTTTCTCCGAATTAAGAACAAGAGCTACCAGACCCTTAGAGAGAATACACACAGACACAATGGGACCGATTAAACCGGCTTCATTCCCTGACGGAAAGAATCATAATTGTGTTCTTAGATGGTTACACTAGGTTGCAAAAGCATATACAGTCAAGCACAAAAGCGAAGCGGGTGACTGTCAAGAGAAATTTCTAATAACAATGAGAAATCTTATTGGAGAAGATGAAAAAGTGTGTTATGTTAGAACAGATAACGGGACAGAGTTCACAGGAGGAAAGTTTTTAGATGTATTAAAAAGAGAAAATGTAGAGTACAACTTAATACCTCCACACACACACACACCTAAACTCAATGGTACAGCAGAGAGATTTAACAAAACGCTGCAAAACAAAATTAGACCCCTAATGATAGACTCTGGACTTCCGGAGAGTATGTGGATATTAGCAGTAGAAGTTGCCGTTCATATTTACAATAGAACACCGCATAAGTCGCTCAACTCCGAAACACTTCACAAGATGCTAACACAGAAAAACAAAAGTCACTTAGAGAAAATTAGAAGATTTGGGTGCATAGCATATACCAAAATCCCAATAAATGAAACCAAATTTTCTGAAAGAGCAATTAGAGCATTAATGGTAGGATACTCACCAACAAGTTACGTACTTTGGCATCCTACCTCCGGAAAATTCCTTCATTCTAGACATGTTAGATGCAATGAAAAGATTGTATACAAAGATGTATATAAACAGACAACAGAAAAACTAGATAATTCACGCGATGAACGTTCGCCAAATAATTTAGAAGAAAATCAAAGTCAGAGAAATAAAATTCAAAAAGAGAACTCAGAAGAGAAACAACTAGAAGCACAAAACGAGAAAAAGGAAAAACCCAAAAAGAGAAATGCAAAGAATAAAACAGATAAAATCTTCGAAGAGAAGAAACGTAAATTGCCAGAAAGAAATGCCAAGAAATTAGAGAACAGAGAAAAATACATGGCTATTAGAAGAATCCAAGAATCAAAATCTCTAGAAGATACAAGCCCTACAATAATAGAAATAATAGAATAAATGAATTAAGTCCAGAAACAAAAAGAGATAGAGAAATATTAGACGACGAAAAAGGATATATACTACTGGCAGCTATCAACAAAGATCCATCTTCCTGTCTAGAGGCCATGGAATCGGAAGATAAATTAAAATGGTTAGAAGCAATTAATGAAAAGATAAAATTGATGGAAGAGAACAATGTGTGACAAATAGTAGATAGACCAACCACGACTGGAGATGGTAAGAGAGTACACACAATCAATTCCAAATGGGTATTCAAAAGAAGAACTAGAGAAAATAGAGATACAGTTTTCAAAGGCAGACTGGTAATTAGAGTATTCAAGGATAGAAATGAATATGAATTAAGAGAAACTTATACACCAGTATCGAGACTAGCAGTAATTAGAGCCTCGCTAGCAATAATAAACAAACGTGATTTAGATGTAACTCAAATGGATGTCAAAACTGCCTTCCTAAATAGAACATTAGAAGATGAAATTTATATGGAAATTCCAGATGGCCTTGATTATGATGCAAATACTAGAAGAACTAAAGTATGTAAACTACAGAAGTCCTTATATGGTCTTAGAGTAAGTCCAAAAAGATGGAATGTAAGATTCTCAGAAGAGGCACTGAAACTTGGACTGGAAAAAGACATAAACAAGCCCTGTCTATTTGCTTGGAGGAAAAGTGGATAAGTTGTCTTGCTGATTTTATACTTAGATGACATATTACTGGCAGGAAACGACAAACAAAAATTAGATGAAATAAAATTGAAATTAAGCCAAGTATTTAAAATAAAGGACTTAGGAGAACCAGGAAACTTTCTGGGAATTAAAATCATTAGAGAGAGAGAGACAGAACAGAATCTTAACTATAAAGCAAACCGAATATATAGAGAAAATTTTAGAGAGGTTTAATATGAAAGAGTGTAAGTCTTAAAGAACACCCATGGTGACAAGACGAGTTAAAAATAGAGAACAAAAAGTAGACATAAACTTAGATGAAGTAGATGAACTGCAAACAAAGACAAAGGCACCGTACAGAGAGGCAATATGAAGCCTATTGTATTTAGCAGGTGCAACAAGACCCTACATCTCTTCCGCAGTCAATTACCTATCTAGAAGACAAATAGATGCAACTGAAGATGACTGGAAAGATGTAAAACGGATTTTCAGATACCTTAGAGGAACTTCGGACATTAGTTTGACATATAGAGCTAACAATGACACTCTAGAAGCAATAACTGATACGAGCTTTATAGTTCAGTAAAAATAGGTTTTAAATCGACTTGTCACAGAAATGGCTTTTTTATAAAAGTCAATATCTGTAATACTTCAAAACATAAATAGTATTTTTTAAATCTATTACTCAACGTGCATAATATAATGATAAAAATATCAAAATAAAGTTGGTATTTAAAAAAAAAATTATGAATGTTATTAAATAGTAACAAAACTTAATTTTGTATTTTTGCAAATTGTTTTTTTTTAACTCCACCATTTTGAATAATTAAAAATTTTATCTTTTTAGTGAATAGAAAAAATTCAAGAAATTCGTAATTGTAACACAAGATATTTCCTCTAAACCTTATTTTTATTCAAAAAACCTTCTATCTTGGCTCTTCCTTTTTTCTATACTTTTAACAATAACTCCATTTTAAAATCTAAGATATCTTATGATTGAATGATTCTTAATTATTTTATACAAAAAGTGGTTTTAAATTATAGTTCTCCTATATTATTTGACTACCTTTTTTTACTTAAGTAATAAACAAATCAAACTTATTTATTAATTCCTTGATAGAAATGAAATTTTGCGATTCGTATTTCTCATTCGAATGTAATATCAGTATCCCTTTATGCTTTCGATATTATTAAAGAAGCATTCGCGAAGAAAGACGAACGAATATCACACAACACTATATCAAAACATCCTGTGTATCAAAACAACCAAATATTTATAAATTAGTTGAGCCCAAGAATCAATCAGACAACGAGCATCAGAGTAGTTGTGCATGTCGTCGAAGCAAAATCGTAATCGAACCAGTCTATATCGAAAGTAATTTTTCATTAAAGAAAGTATTGAAACTCATTAGATTATTGTTTTGTGAGTGTGCCTTAAAAGTTATACATAACAGTGTAACCGACATATTATTTTATTTTTAAAATAATAGGATATCTTTTGATTTTATCAAGGCGTTTTTAAGAATTACATTAAGGTAGGTGCATATTATATATTGTAAAGTTTAAAAATACATGGAATTGTCGAATTATTCTACATACGAGTGACGTTTAAAAAATTTTATAGCAAAGAAAACAAATAAATACGCTAAGCTTGTAATAAAAAAGAACACTTCTTATTTGTTGCATGTTCTCGGCTGGGAGGAAAAAGGTTTTAACTCGTTACTTCGCTAAGTAAAGTTCTAACTCAAGTTTTCATAGACGTTTTAATTGAGTACCATTGTGGAGTTTAAAAAATGGTTTCTGATTTCTTTTGCTATAAATGTATATAAGAAAAATAATCAAAATATTGTTTAGAGGGACACCTTTTGGATGAGTTTTCTTGTTTCGATATCACGAAGTACATGACTAAAAGATTGTACACTTAACAACGCGTTTGTGAAACATTTTTTTTTTTATTGAAATTTGTAATTATTTTATGTATAAAATTTGGCTATCTATTTCTTCTTTATAAACTTTTTTGATAGAGAACAATTAGCTTCTCATTCAAATTGTAAATTTTATGACTAAATTAGAAAAATATTATGTGTACACAGATATAGTATTTCATGAATACGTAATATCTAAACCAAAGAAATTATTTGGAAGCTCCTTGTAGTTTGTATGTAAATTGACACAATCACACTACATATATATTATTTAATGTGAGGTGCATAAATTGCTTCAGATTGTGCATCCAAAATTAGATAAACTCTCGTCAGTATAGAAATACAAATACATATGCTTGTATCACTACAAGGAGTTTTCAAACTATTTCTATGTTTTAGGTATGACCTACGTGAAATATCAGATTGTACAATAATTTAATTTAAAAAATAAAAATAAAAATACTGTCTGTGTACACATAATATTTTTCTAATTTAGTCATACAATTTATAATTTGAATTGAAACTTGCTTTAATCAAAAAAGGGGTACAAATAGGAAATAGATAGTTAAGTTTTATACGTAAAGTAATTACAAATTTCATTAAAAAAACCAATGTTTCACAAATGCGTTTTTAATTGTACACGTTTTTTGTCGTATACTGACTGATATTAAAAAAAATATAGCGTATCCAAAAACGTGTTCCTTTAAAAAAAAATTTGATTATTTTTCTTATATATATATTTATAGCAAAAGAAATTCCAAAGAAATTTTTCAAACTCCACAATGGTTTTCAACTAAATCGTCTATAAAAATTCAGCCACACATGATTGTATACCGCTTTTCTATTTTACATATCGACGCACCAGAAGAAGAACATTAATAAAAATTTGTCTTATTTAAAAACATGAATAAAAATTTGTCTTATTGAAACATATGAATACAAATTTGTCTTACTGAAAAATATTAATAAAAATTTTTCTCATTGACAAATATCAATAAAAATTTGTCTTACTGAATAATATGGATAAAAATATGGATAAAAATTTGTCTTACTAAAAATATGAAAACAAATTTGTTTTGCTGAAAAACATAAATCACAAATTTACCTTTTTCAGAAACATAAATAAATGTTTTTTGTCCGGCGAATATAATGAATAAACATTTTTGGTTGAGGAAAAATATTAACAAAAATTATTGGTCGTCGAAGAACATTAATAAAAAGTATTGATAAATTATGGCTTATTTAAGTGTATTAAATGCTGAATTATACGAGCAATAAAAAAGCAAGACTCGGAATATATTTTTTCGTTTGATATGATTCTTGATTATTATAAGATGTGGTCAATATCATTAATTTATGAACGGTGTAAAATTCGATTAAGCAAATAAAAGCGCGACAATATATCATAATTAATAATAGATTTTGCATGCAAATATTATTTTGAAACTAAAGATATTTGTTTGTATCTGAAAGAAGGCTGCGAATGCTAACGTGCCAAACACCACGCGATTTTTATTCTGTCCCCCACAATTGTCAGCAAACAGATAAAAATCGGTCATCTCCGGATTCGCCTTCACACTTTTGTTAATAAACTTCCAGAGAAATGAAGCTACTGCATTTCCACCACGATTTCCCAGGATTGGGTTTCATCCCATATATAATTGCAGCCATCGTTGGATCCTAAATCATATATGGTAAAATTCCACACACAGATTTTTGATAAATAATAAAGTGGTCCCACATCAACTTTTGGCGTTTGCAATATTTTTTTGAGGTCGAGGCATATTGCATAGGTGTTAGGATCTCTAGTGGCTTGAGCTTTCACTTCGTCCCTAAGTGTCCGGATAGTGACTTTGTCTCGAAGATGCTTCTCGTGAGACACTGTGTTAGCTAGCTTTTCAGCATCACTCATGAGTTTGAATCGAGCACATTCCTTGCATCTGAAAAAATATAATATAAATAAAAGATAATATTATTAAAATTAGATATTGCTATGCAGGTAGTATTATAATAATAAATATAATATTATAAGTATTTAATTTACTGATCTTTCTTTGGTTTGAAAAATTCATAATTTAATTGCGTTTTGAACACCTCTTCATATTTGAACCGCGAAACAAAATCTTCCTCTTTTTCCTCTTTGTACAAACTGTACATGTGCCAAACTGACAGTCCTTCTTCAAGGTACTGCCTCGTGGAGCTTACCCTGGTGTAGTGACATTCTACAACTTAATAATTTATTTTTTTACATTTACCTTCCTTTTTTTGCTTTCTCAAAGAGAAAGCTTTGTATCGGTGAAATTTTTCGACTCTCAGATTTCAATGATTTTTGTGTGTTTGTGTGGCAATTGGTCCGCGGCATAACTCGAAACTGGACAGAGATATCAAGTTCATTTTTGGCAGGTATATAGAGTTTATATTTAAGTTG
>JAWWEQ010049983.1:0-12421 GCA_035583055.1 Torymus tubicola
TACGAAGCGATTTAGGTGATTTTAAAAGAAAAAAAAATTTTGACCTCGATTCACCTGAGAACTGCCCATATATATATATTGAGAGCTTCCATTTCTTGATGCTTACGGTATGGCTGCTCCGACGAGACTGAGAGTAGAGTTATACAGTCTATTACAGCGAGGTGCGCTCATTCACATGTACACGCACTGTATATCAAGGTGTGTATACATTTACGTATGTACAGCGCGAGCTCGAGCACGAGCTCGCTTACGTGTTTATAGTGCGAGCTCGAGCTCGAGCTCGCGTACGTGACATTTATGCGAGGCGCGTACACATTACAGTATATATGATGTGTACAGTCTAAAGCTACTATTATCAACAGAGTTAATAGTATATTTTAGTCTATTGGCCATTATTATTTATTGGCCAGTGTAATACAATAATAATACATGTTGGTATTGCTAATACCCAGATGTACATAATAAGTGTAGAGCAGCAAAACGTACTATGGAGGTAGTCAGTGCTACCTGTACATAGGTCTGGTATAATTACTTACAGACTACTTAAACCTAAAATTAAATTATTTTCGAAAAATTTATATCGAAGGAATATTATGTATAAATATCAAATTTCCAAAATAAAATATAAATCTGCCAAAACTTACCAAGACATTTATATATGAGGTGATCCATTACTTTTCGATCAAACCTTCTACGGCCAACTCTTCGATTTTCTCGAAAATTTTTTATATGCAAGTACACATTAAAAAACTATATTTTTCAAAGTTTTCGCTCGATATTTAAATACTGGTCATTTGTAGAATTTTTTAGCCTTTTTCTAAGAATCGTTAGACCCGCAGATATTGACCTATTTTAGTCATCAAGGTCGCATTTTCTTCGTTTTTTCTCAAACTTTGTAGAAAAAATTTGTTCCGTAGGTTTTATACTTATAGAATTTTCAGGTTAGCCAATATGTGTACGTTATTTCTTGAGAAACATAGTGTGCCTTTAAACCATTACTGCGTCGTTGTTTTATGATAGATCGGAATGAGCGCATTTTTTGGTAAAAATTGGTCGAAATTAGTCTGAGATATCGACGATTAAAGTTCACTTATTTTACAAAGTCACTAAGCTTTGATTAGCTATTTGTCAATAGACTTTTAGTCGGACCTTCAAATTGCACGAAATAAGGGAGAATGTTAGCTCTTTTTATGCTGAAACTGCCTATGATATTTAAAACTTGGAAGTAACACCCAAAATTTTTGCTACGACGTATACAGTATACTCAAAAATCAATAAGTATTCATATATAGGAAACTCTTGGTACCTACCCCTATAACTGTTTTGGTCATATCTCTCAATATTATGGAGAAAAGTTAATTGTTAAAAAATAAAAATGATATTATTTTAACACACCCCATCGTAAAGTGCCCTAAGCATTCAGATCAGATACCATCAGCGCGTTGCGCTGTCAACGACAGTGAGGATAGGGAATAAATATGCAGCACTTTTTTCCTTGTCGACGGCGAACAAATACGAATTTTGCTATATTTGTATTAAAAAATTATATATTGTACTCGAGAATATAGTGGTTTGTTCGAACCTGCACGTTTTGTCGGTCGTCAATTTTTCCCTCTTCTCAGTACTTATACTTCGATTGGCCGCCTTTATTCACTGTCTATAGTTGATGTGCGTCCCCACATCACCGGCTTGTGTTAGAAACTCTAAAAATTATCGGATACCTCATGCGGTAAGTTGCCGGTATCCTACCTGTCGGAAACTATGTAAGATATCTTGGGGTGATTTACGTACCCACCACTAACGCGGTCATCCTTACTCGCCCACTTCTAAAGCTGACAGGTTGATGCCCTTGAAGTAATTGTTTTAATAACACGGGTGGGCAGCATTATTGTGCAATCTCCGTTACAGAAAATATTCGTATTCCTATTGTTATTATAAATAAAAAAGAGATGGAATTGAGATTGTCACCTGTAATGATTATGATTGAAATGGACATGTAAAATTTGATTGGTCGACGATAGAAATTGAAACTTCTAGTAGTGTAAATATCAGACAATATAATTGAAAAATTGTGATATAATGTATTTTTTTTTACTAAAAATGTATTTACGAAGACAACATTTTTATAACGGAGACTCTTGACACCTACCCGCATAACTGCTTTAGTCATATCTTTTAATTTTACGGAGAAAAGTTAATTGAAAATAAAAATGATATCATTTTAACACACCCCATCAAACAATGATTTATATTTATAAATTACTATAAATAAGAGTATATAATTACCAAAAACAAATAAGGCTGTTAGTAATAAGAATAGTTATATGGTACCTTTAAAAATATTTAATACCCTATCTAAAGTACTAAAGAATCTGTATATTAAAAATGATAAGGCTAAAAATTTGAAGAAGAAATTAAAAACGTTTATAATTAAAACCAAATAAAGTAAGATTACATTTCACTAGCAGATAGATACCTTTTATTGAATAACTTTTACAAATATTATAATATTAGTATGTAAGTTATTTATGTAAGTTGTTCCTCCAGTCTATGTAGAGGTAGCTACGCCTACCTCAATGGAATTACACACATGTAAATAAATTGGATAAAATAAATGAAATTTTTCGACATTATATTTAATAGGCATCGAAACGTGATCTTAAGGACTGACCGATTTATAGAGGGTGCGGTAATAAATAGTCATTTTGGGATACTAAAAATTGAGTGTCTGAGCATTGTTATTTTTCATTTGTTAATGGACGTTGATTAGTATAAATTTTGCAGAATTTTAATTTACATTTTTTAAATTATTTCATGAGATTTTTAGAAATGTATTTTTAAATTTCAGTTGCGCAGCGATAATCAGTGTGTAGCAAGTGAGAATTCAATAAATTCTCAAGGCTGTTACACTAATCGAGCTGCGTCTTCGCAATCTCATGATATACAGAAGCAGGACCTTAGTACTCGGACAACACTCGATAATTTATCTGCATTTAACTCATCAGTGACTTATCAGGCATCAAAATCATCATATCCAGCGGCTTCTACTACCACAAATAATTATAGTGCATATTCAGGTAATGCACAATCAAATCAAACTACGTTTGTATGTCCCGCAACAACGTGCAATACTAATAATTTTCCTGAAATTGCGTCTGTTAACCAGTCTGGTTACAGTTCATCTTATACTCAATCAAATATAACTACATTTAGTCAAACTTCGCCTTCGTCGTCAAGTTCTTCTGCTATTTACATTCAGACATCTACCACTCCTCAGGTAATATATTCTTAAATCATTTGATTCTATAACTACATTTAAAATGTCTATATAAATAAATAAAAAACAATAAAAAAATGATACTCCTTTGGATTCAATACACGCAGTTTACTTTTCTAAACTAAATAACCAGTTAAACACTTTATAATTTTTATACTGCCACATAATCTAGGGTGTGACATAAGTTTTAGGACTTATGAATCAACGGTGGTTATGGCAACACAATAATATGTCCGAATGACCTAATCATTTAAAAATGGACATTCTTTTTCTTTTTGTGAGGAAAAGATATTTTACATAGGCTCAGTAGATAGTGACTTTCCTTAACAATATTTCAGCGTGGTTTAACAATTATGATTTACACCTTAAAAGGCGTCAGTTATAACTTAGGGGGAAAGTATTAATAACAATCGAAAGTACATAAAGATACATTTAAGAAGTATTTTATATAATGAATTTATCTAAATAGCTTTGACATTCAATTAATTATTTTAAATGTATATATTGAGAGTACGTTTTGGCTAACGATCATTATTTTCTTAAATAAATTTTATTTATGCAACAGTTTCAGTGAATAATCTAAAGTATCAACAATTTAAGGCTAACCCCATTTAAATCCATAAAATTCCTGAATCTGCAGTTACAGAAAAGTTATGTGCATTATGTAGAAAACTCTTCCAAAATTAATTTAATCGGGCTTTTCGATTTTCCTCATGCTCTTTTTTACGGGATAGCGTGGAGCGCACATCACTCTATCGTCACGAGAAAAGCCTGTCATCAACCGAAGAGAAAGAGAGAGAGAGAGAGAGACTGTCAATAACTACAGAAGCTGCGGAACTACAAGACTTCAAGACTACAAATTTAATAGATTATCGCAACATTCACCATTGATTTAGCAACGTCAATCAATAAAATCAGTTGATATTTAAACCAGAACGATTTCCTTGAGAACCCCATCCATCATAAACATTTTCGTCCTTGGAGCCGGATTCTAAAGGTCAGATCAGTTCCATCTAATTAAAGCAGCATAAAATCATTTGACCGACGCCTGTGAAACCGAACAGCTGCCAGAGGCGACGACCAGGAGGAAGCAGGGAAGGTCACCGCGAGCGCGCAGCTACAAGAGCCCGGCGTAAGCATCAATGACTAGGCTAGTGAAAAGGACGTAGTCTCGCGAGCGCTCCTCAACGTTGCGTCCTTACTTTTCAGTCGCCACCTGTTGCTTGACGAAATCGTTTGTCGTCAAAGCTGCCACTGCGTGTTCGTGCATTCGACATCGTGCTCCCCATAATCCTCGGACATCGCTGTGCGTAACAAAAGCCACTGCCATAGAAAGCGCGACAAATCGTCGACGATGTTAAGGCGCAAGACAAGGCAATCGGACGGGGTGCACGTCTGAATATCTTGTTCGATGATGTGTATTTATCTGTGACCGTATCTAAAGTCTGTGTGTGTTCATTATGTAGTCCTCGGCTCACAAATCAACCACAATCGATAGTAAGTGCTATCCTCATCTATACTGCTGCTGGCATACGTGCTGGCTGTCGACGACTTTGCTACTGGCTTATCAGCTGGTTGTCTACGCTGTAGCTGCTGCTGGCATATCTGCTGGAGACCTACATTGTTACTTATACCAGTCGACAACGCTGCTGCTGGCATACCTGTTGTCTATTTACACCACTGGCACTGTTACTCAGCTGTTTCGTCTGTGGAGAGCTGTCTTCAAGGAGCAACTTTCGTCGATAGCTGGTGCTATCCTCATCTGTACTACTGTTGCCAGTCGACAGCGATGTTGCTGGTATACCTGTTGGCCCTTTATACCACTGACACTGCTAGTCAGCTCTTTCGCTTGTGGAGATCTGACTTCAAGGAGCAACTTTCATCGGTAGCTAGTGATATCCTTCTCTATGCTATTGCTGCCAGTCGACAAACGCTTCTGCTGGCACACCTGTTAGCCATCTACACCACTGTTGTTGCTGCTCAGCTATTTGGCTTATAAAGAGTTGGATGCAAGGTGCAATTATCATTGATGGCTGGTGCTATCCACGTCTGTGCTACTTCTGCCAGTCGACAAAGCTGTTGCTAGCACACCTGTTGGCCATCTACAAGACTGTTGCTGCTGCTCAGCTGTTTGACCCATGGAGAGTTGGATGTAAGGGGTGATTTTCATCGGTAGCTAGTGTAGGCTAGGTAACTAGCTCTCAGCTGGAGTTGCCTCATTTGTCCACTACGACACACTGAGCAGTATTTCAATATTTCTGGAACCACTGCTATGACATCTTCCGTCTCAGCTGGCATCTAGTTCGTAAGAATATTGCATATTTATTTCTCTTTGTTTGAATCTCATTTCTCAGACTGTATTATTTTTTCATCCTTGATCCAAGTAGTAGGAGAGCTGTTCGTTCAATGAAATTGCGGCGTCGAGTTTCCATTTCCTTTGATCGTCACGTTTTGGTCGAGTTCATTGCTCAATTATTGCCTTAAAGTCGCGTTGTTTTTGAAATCGTTGAACTCGTTCAGAGGTTAGGTTGCCTTACTCGATAGCAAAGGTCAATATTGTTATTCATTGAATTCATTGTTCAATTATAACCTTAAAGTGCGAGTCGATTTTTATACCTTTGAACTCTTTCGGTGATCTATTTTCGATCGTGATAGTAGTCATTATTACCTGTGTAGTCAAATCTTTGCCTTAGCATAACTATCAGCATCTTAAGCTATCAGACTCATTGATCATTTTGATCATCTAGACGATCTCGCATAAATTTCCTTGAATCACTATTAAGATAATGTCTAGCAAAATGGATACTTATGTAGCCAGACCGTTGACTCTGCAAACTAAAATTTCAAATCTAAAGGCAAGGATAATATGACCATAGGTAATGCCCAATCACGTTTTAAGGGGTTAGAAGATAATTATAATTCGTTTACAGAAATTCATCCTAACATTATGAATATCATGAATGTGGATCCAAAGCATGATTATTTTACTTCAAATGTAGCAGATCTAGTCGAGAAGTCGTATCTAGATGTACGTGGTGCCTTCAACGACTACATTAGTAGTCTTGAAGAAGCCATACCTAGTGTTGAACGCTCTGATTCTACTTCTGGTGTAGATATCGAAACCTTATTGATATTATCGTTCGTGCAATCCCTTCCGCAAATCAACATATCGAAAGTCTCCTGTAAACATTGGTCTATCTTTAAGGATCTTTTTCGTGGTATGATTCACAGGAGGGATGATCTAAGTCCTGTGATGAAACTCTACCACCTCAAAACCCTATTGACGGGTGAAGCTTTAGACATGATCAAATCCGTTCCCGCTAGGGATGAAAATTAGTTAGATGCTTGGAAGGTACTAGTCAAGTATTATGAGAACAGTCGACGGCTAGTAGCGCTATATTGACGAGTTCGCTGACCGTTAGGCTATGAAAACAGATAGTTCAACCGAACTTAAGCGACTCATGTAGGATAACTCTAGCCCGTTGAATTCTTTGATATCTCTCGGTGAGACTGTTGAACAATGGGGCTCATTACTAGTCTATTACATAGTCAATCGGTTTTGGCCTCACATCCGTAAGGATTGCAAGAGGCATTTAGGTACATCGGTTAAAAAACCCAATGGGGTACAATTGAAGGATTTTATGGACTCTGAAGTCTTTCAGCTAGAGTATATTGAACGCGGTATCAAGGCGAGTTGGTCCATGTCATCAAAACCGACCATTAATACTCCAAACTTTACTAAGAAAGGCTTATCTCAAGCCGTTCACGCTCTTCAAGCATCATCATCTAAGTTTGTTAATAAGAGCACTAAAGCGCTTGCGCTCAGTGTGCTCAATCTGACATCTCCAACTGTGATAAGTTTGAATCTAAGTCATTAGCAATGCATTAAGGAGTTTTCGGGGATGCCCTTTCAGAATCTGGCACTTATTTTGTAAAAAAAAAAATCAAAAACATTATTTTTTTTTTATTTTAAAAAAATAAGTCACGAATTTTTAACGTTTCTTTTTTTAAATCAATTTTTACTAATTTTACTGCATTCAAATAAGCATATTATTGCCAGAAATTGCATCCTCGATGTCTCAGGTTTTCAGAACCCAACCCTGGTTGAGAACTTTTTTTTTCCGTTAGTTTTTTCCAAATTGGCGGTTTTTGTGAAACAGCATGACCTTAAACTTCATGATTTTTTTTCTTGACAGCTTTGAACCTTACGGAAAAAGTTATAGAACAAAAAATGATTAGAATCATCCAAAAAACATTTGTGAATTTTTTCAAAAATTTTTGAGCCATTTTAGAATTTTTTCAAAAATTTTTGAGCTATTTTAGAATTTTTCAAAAATAGGCCATTTTGAAAAATTTGTAATTCACTCAAAAACTTTTGGAAAAATTTATAAATATTCTTTAGATGATTCTGAGTACTTTTTGTTCTATAACTTTTTTTCGTAAAGCTAATGCTTTTCAATGAAAAAATTATCAAAATATAAAAAATTATCAGTATAATCGTCACTTTGCCAGTTTTCTTTTTTTTTTGTTTTGTTTTTGTTTTTTTTTCTATTTTTTTTATTTTTTTTTTAATTATTTTTTAATTTTTCTTTCTTTTTAAAATGTTGTTTTCTATTGGGTATTTTTTTTTATTTTAGTTGTTTTATTTTAAGAACTTTTTCAATTCGTATTTTGATTCATTTGTCATATTATTTTATATAAATTATTCTTTTGGGTGTGCGAATTCAAAACAGTTTTTGCAACAGTATAAATTACATGACTTGTAAATCTTTTGAGTTCTTATGGGACATTGTTTGTTAAAACAGTTTCTTTTACTAAGAGTTTGTTCGATTTTATGAGGTTTTTTAGCAGATGATGTTTTCTTTTTTAAATAACTTTTAGCAATAGCCATACAAACATCTTTAGTTCCAATTTTGTTACCTTTATTTACAACATTATACAATACAGTAGCACTGGTGATTGCTGTTCGGATACCTCTGACAAAAATGACCCCAAGTCCATTTTTTTTATCGAAATATAGGCTAAACTTTATTACAAAATTGATCATAAAGATCTATGCCACCCATAAAGTCGTTATAAGCACGCATGACTCTTCGAAACTCTAATGATTTTTTCTTTTTCTCAGTATTAGAGTATCTTTGAACAGGAACAGTAGGACTCACACCCGTAGCAGTAGATAACATTGAAACAGGCTTAGAGTCCATTACAGCAATAAAATTTATACCACTGTTTTTATCATGCATTGCTTGATAACTTCCACGCTCATCCTTTTGTTTATCAATGTTATGCTTAACTGGTATTCTGTCTTGTCTAAGAGTCCCTGTGCATCGTAGTCCCAATTTTCTTAAATGGATCAAAAGATCTGCAGAACAAAATAGGTTATCGAAATAAACGTGATAATTTTGTAAACTATTTGGAGAAGGAAGAGACAAAAACTGTTGCATCGTCTGAATTACAACGTGACTATCAAGAGAAATTTTAGGTAAAAATAACATTTAGCATTTTTTCCACAGTATATATCAAAACCAAATAGATATCCACTAGCACTAGCCAACCCCCACAATTTTATACCAAATCCAATTGGTTTGCATTTGATAAATTGTTTTACACCCATGCATGAGGCTACTTGTTCAGCGCGGCAGAAATTCATCTTGAGACCAGTAGTCTCGTTGAACCAATCTTTTGTTGAAGCTACTAAAAACTAAAATCCCAATAAATTTGTTCAAGTTCTCTAGAGAAAGTTCATACCCATATGATCTAGTACAGTCAATAATATGATTTTTAAGTTCAAGGGAAAAGAAAAATTCGAAAATTTCAGTCAAAGAGCTATTTAATATTTTTTTACAATCGCTACTTTTTAAAAATATTTCATTTTCTAAAGGCTTGTTATATTTAGTTACGCCATCAACCCATTTATAAACATGATTTTTCTCTAATTTTTTTTGAGAATCGGCGTACGAAACTAGTACTGTTTTGAACAATTTCAAAGAGCCAAGGTCTATTTCAATTTTTCAAAATGGTTTATTTTTGAAAAATTCTAAAATGGCTCAAAAATTTTTGAAAAAATTCACACATGTTTTTTTAATGATTCTAAAAATTTTTTGTTCTATAACTTTTTTTGGTAAGGTTCAAAGATGTCAAGAACAAAAATCATGAAGTTTAAGGTCATTCTTTTTCACAAAAACCGCGATTTTGGAAAAACTAAGGGGGAAAAAAGTTCTCATCCAGGGTTTTGAAAACTTCAGACATCGAGGACGCGATTTCTAGCAATAATTTGCGTATTTGAATGCAGCAATGTTAGTAAAAATTGATTTAAAAAAAAAAAAACGTTAAAAATTTGTGACTTTTTTATAATGCAAAAAAAAATGATTTTGATTTTTTTTTTACAAAATAAGTACCGGATTCTGAAAGAGCATCCCCGAAAACCCCTTATATAGGATTTTGAACAAAATTGGAATTGTTTTTCTAATAGCTCAGCGGGCTCGAAGTTTCAAGTCCAAACTTAGCGTTTTGCGCATTAATGGGTTAATCAGAGGAACACTTCAGTTAGGTTATCTTCAGAGATTAGAGTTGGCCGATCCCAATTTCTCTAACCCAACCCAGGTCACATCGACTTACTTCTCGGAGCATCTGTGCATGTGCTTATCGTAGAGGGTACAGTGATTAAAGGCAATGTGAATGAACCTCTTGCCACGTCATCGCTATTAGGCTAGATCATTTCCGGAGACATTCGTCTGCAGTTCCTCGCTTGAACTCTCAAGTTGCTGTCATGAACTCCGTTTTGAAGCCCCCGCTCGACGAGTTATTGCAACAATTCTGGAAAAACGAAGAAGTACCTTGTGATAATCATTACACCGCAGATGAACAAGCCTGGGAAGCTCATTTTGTTGCCACGCATTCTCGCTATGAATTGGGGCCGTTACGTAGTCAGATTGCCGTTCAAAGAGTATGCTTGTATATCTTCCGAGCTCTTCAAAGACTCATACGCCGCTGCATATCGATGTTTGGTGCGATTGAAATTTAAAAATCTATACACATGATTAACGTACCAAAGTTGCCTTACCCAAACAGTCGCTGAGTCAATTTATTTGCCTCATCACGAAGTGTGGAAAGAGTCTAGTTCAACGACGAAGTTACACATTGTCTTCAACGGCTCTTCTAAAACTCGATCAGGTATCTATTTAAACGATCTGTTACTAGCAGGTCCCAATTTTCTACCAAATCTTATCGATTAGATATGCCGCTAGCGAAACTATCGGTTTGTCTTCACCGCTGATGTCGAGAAAATGTATCGACAAATTTGAATGCATTCTTTGGCGAGTCTCTTCAGATCAACCGGTGGACAGGTTTCAATTACAAACGGTAACGTATGGTGTAGTAAGTTCCACTTTTCTAGCTCAGCGTACGCTTAAACAGTTAGCCCAGGATTTAGGCTTTGAGTACCCCCTTGACGCTCAGATTTTGCAGTTGGAGATTTATATAGACGACGTTCTATCTGGAGCTGACTCTCTGCATGAAACTGAAATTAAGCGAAGGAAAATTGCAGAATTACTTCAAGCAGGTGGCTTTCCTCTCCGCAAATGGTCGTTTAACTCTTCCGAAATCTCCAAGCAGTGACCTAATCATTTGTTAGCTACTAACCCATTGAATCTATCAGAAGTTCATTTCTGCTTTTTAGCTGTGTTAGGGCTGTCATGGTTTCCAATCGATGATCGGTTCGAGTTTAAGTTGGGTGCATTACTCCCAGCAGAGAAGTGCACGAAACGGTCCGTACTCTCGAGAATCTCTCGCTTATTCGATCCCATGGGGTGGTTAGCTCCTACTATTATCACGGCAAAAATCCCCATGCAATCGCTATGGCTGTTGATGATTGGTAGGGATGACGAGCTCCCGCCAAACGTGGTAGAACAGTAGAAAGCTTGGAGGACTCAATTGATCTCACTCGAAAATGTAAAATGTAGTATGGCCATTAGCACGAGCGTAGGAGTTCAATTGAAAAGACTAAAGGGTATATTGCCGTATTTATTTGTTTGGCTGCTCGCGCTCTTCACTTAGAAATCGTCGAAGATTATTCCAGCGAAGCGTTCATCAATGCGTTTCATCGCTTCACAGCTCATCGAGGACACTGCGCTCTCCTACTCAGCGATCAAAGCACCAACTTCGTCAGAGCAGATAAATTGTTGAAAGGTATGCTCCATGCATCATCCGAGTATTTCCGTGCAAACGTTCTTGGACTGGCTCGTTTCGGTACTGAATGAAGTTTTAACCCTGATGTCGCCCCTCACTTCGGGGGTATCTGGAAAGCTACTGTAAAATCAGCGAAGTTTAATCTCAGAAGAATTATAGGTGATCAAGTGCTGACATTCGTCGAATACAGCACTTTGCTCTGCAGAATCGAAGCTTTGAACTCTCGACCGCTCCAACCTTTGTCTGATGATTCGTGTGATCCCCAGCCATTGACTACCGCCCATTTCTTAATTGATTGCAATTCATTTCTAGTGCCTAAAGCAAACCTTTCTACAGAAAAATTGAGTCTAGAAAGCCTCAAGTTGAGAAGACGCCGGGCATTTACATTCAATACACTTTTACATAGACGTTTGGGATCGATGATCAGCAGATCGAAGTGTTTTTATAAGTTGAATCTTTAATATTCAAAGAATATTCCTCATTGTGTCATTCATTCTAGACATTGTTATTTTATCTTACTTAGCGTGTTTTTACGAAAATAGGGAAAATAAAATTCCAAACATTAAATTGGTTTAGCGAGATGTAAGTCTTTAATCTGAAAAATTCATTGCCTGGTTGATTTCAAATTTGACCTTGAAATGACCGAATACAGATAAACTGACATCGGATTTGATCTCAGCGATCCCAAAAACCGTTATAAAGTGCTATCGGATTTTATTGCCAGGTTTTTTCCAGATTTAACCGTGAAATAACCTTGAAATGACATGATAGGAGCAAATTCACCTCGGATTTGATTTTGGCGACTCCAGAAACCTATGAATATCATATTTTGTTTCTTATTATTTAAATATTGCCAGAAACTCGTGCCCTAGTACACGGTGCCGCACAGTGGTCCGAAATCGATGAAAATGGAAAAAAATCGTGCTTGACGAGGAAAAAAGACATATCTACTTGGAA
>JAWWEQ010049984.1:0-12420 GCA_035583055.1 Torymus tubicola
AACGTATTTTTAAATTTAATAGACGTAATTTAAAATAAAGCAGATTATACTAAAATTTAGTAGATAATATTTAAGTGAATTTTTCTGCTAAGACTAAGAAACCATTTTTGTGAGTGACCCATTCATATTAACACACGCACACCCCGACGAAAAGGGTAATGTACCAGACTCAAAAACTGATATACGTAGTCGGTTGTGTTCAACTTACGGATGAACTTCAAGAACCAGAAGGCAGCGGCAGCTGCGGCTCACTTATATAACATACTTTAACATGCTGAAATAACCGCTTTAACACACCCTAAGTTTAAGAAATGTTGGGTACTATGCTGAGATCGCAATGCTCAAGAAATAATAAAAATAATAGGACAAGACCTAATAAAATCAGGAAATGGTACAGTGCCAGCCCCTGCCATTGCAGACCAGAATGATTTTTTTATTTTGGAACGGAAGCAGAATTTAATTCAATATCGCCAACGATCGATCCAGAAGGACAGGAAAATAATGAACTTATGTCTTATCTACAGCAATCATCGAAGACTTTAGATATTTTACATGACCGTCCCAAAGTAAAGAAGGTGTTCATCAAATACAACACAGCGCTGCCGTCATCTGCCCCAGTAGAGAGTTTGTTTTCCAAACAACGCTGTTGGATTCCGCAAAATGTAATAGAGTGTCAGATGCCTATTTTGAACGTAGAATTATAAGTAAAATAAACCAAGGATTTATTATATAATTGAATAAGTAGACATTTTTTAACATACAAAGTGCATAATTGTCAATACTTTCATCTATTCTGGAGAGGATGAACGATTTTTTATTATTAAATGGTTTGTCTTTAGAGTTTTCTCGTTCAGACTAAGGTTGAGTTATCTCCTTTTTTTAAAATTATAGTTAAAACTAAATACTTTCATCTTCATTTCATTAGTTGTTCTAGATTATTAAGTAATTTAATTGCTAATTTAATGTAAATTTGTATTTACTCTGGAAATAAATAAGTAAAAAAAATAAATAAAATATTATAATTACTTGATGAATGTATTAACATTTACTTAAAATGATTCTCAGTTTTTCGAGGTTGAGCTTTGGAGTAAGGGATGCAGGATGGCGCAGACGGGTTGAATTGATGAGGGATAGTAGTAAAGAACAAAAGAGTTTATTAAAGCTACTGTACACGTTGCGAGTATCTAGCCACGCAGTGGCTGTACAAGATTGAGCGCGAGCGGAGAGCACGTGTGCTCATGAGTGAGTGCGCGACTCGAGTGAATGAGTATGGCCGCTTTCTTCCTCTCGTCTTCTTCCTGCCAGTCGCGCCACCGTAGCGCCTGCTTTCTACTGCGCATCGCTGGTTGCGCAGGAAGCCTCTGTGTTCCCATAGGCACTCCCCCCTGAGTGACCTTCGCGGGCGGCGAAGGGAACGAAACCCTTTTTTTTTTTAAATTGCCGGAAGGACTGGACGGTTGCGGGGCTGGGTGGTGGCTGGTTGGTCGCTGGGCTGACTGGCTGTTGGCTGCTTGGCTGTTGGCTGTTGCGTGGGTTGCGTGGTCGGTTGACTGCTGGGTTGTGTGGTTGGCTGCTTGGCTGGGTGACTGGTTAGCTGCTTGGCTGGGTGACTGCGTCCAGGTAGGCTGGCTTAAGCGCGTTAGTGGTGACGGCTTTCTCATTTCCGTTGACGAGAATGACGCAAACCTTGTCATCTACACGTCGCAAGACCTGGTGTGGACCTGTGTATGGAGGCTGGAGAGGCTTACGCACAGCGTTGCGTAAGAATACCTGCGTATAGGAGTCCAGCTTGTTATGCTTGAACGGCCGGTAGTTGGAATGATTGGAGGCTGGCGTGGCGCGAATGCCTCTAAAGAGTGCTCTGAGCATTTCCACAAAAGCCTGTGGATCGGCGGTGAGGCTGTTGGTGACGAAGAACTCGCCTGGTAAGCGTAGCGTGGTGCCGTACAGCATCTCCGTCGGTGTGGCCTCCAGATCCTCCTTCCAGCAGCAGCGCAATCCCAGTAGTGTGATTGGCAGTCGCTCTGGCCATTGCACCTGTGGCTCGCACATGAGCGCTGCCTTGAGCGTTCGATGAAATCGTTCGACAATTCCGTTGGCCTGCGGATGGTACGGAGTCGTGTGCACATGCTGCGAGCCGGTCATGTGTGCCAATGAGCTGAAGAGGGTAGACTCGAACTGGGTGCCTTGATCTGTAGTGATCGTGAGGGGACAGCCGTAGTGCGCGATCCAGTGCGCAACCAATGCTGAGACTACGGTGTCAGCCCTGATGTTCGAGAGTGGCACTGCCACGGGCCACCTAGTGAAGCGGTCGATTATGGCGAGGCAGTACCTCAGCTCTCCCACCTGCGGCAGGATGATGATATCCATGTGTATATGCTCGAACCTGTTGTCGGGCACATCAAAAGAAGCGAGTGCGGTGCGGTTGTGCCGGTCGACCTTGGCACGCTGGCAGCGCTCGCAGCTCTGGGCTCAGCGGGCGGCGTCCTTCCGCATGCCTGGCCAGACGAATTTGTGCGCTAGCTGCTTGGCGGTGGATCTCGGACTCGGATGTGCTAGCGTGTGAATGGCGTGGAAGGCCTTGCGTCGCAAGGCGCTGGGCAGATTGGGCCTGACGATGCCGTCCGTGACGTTGCAGGCGATGTCGGCGTCTTCGATTGAGAGTGTCTGCAAGTCTAGCAAGCCCTTGTCCATCAGGTGCGGTAGCTCCTCATCCTGCTGCTGAGCGGTGTAAATCTCCAATGCTCGGAGTCCGGAGGGCATGGCGATTGCACAAGAGCGCGAGAGTGCGTCAGTGACGACGTTGGCTGCACCCTTGACATGTTCGAGCTTGATGTTGAATTGAAGCAGGTAATCCAGCTATCTCTGCTGCCGCGGTGAGGCTTTGTGCGAAGGCTGCAGACCCGCGTAGACCAGAGGCTTGTGATCCGTTCACAGGGTGAAGCAATGTCCCTCCAGGAAACGCTGGATGTACCTGACTGCTGAGAAAGCCGCTAGGAACTTGCTGTCGTACGTGCTGTACTTCTGCTGGGCCGGTGACAGCTCTCTCGAGAAGAAAGCGACTGGCCGCCAGATGGATCCTTGCTGTTGCTGCAGCGACCCACCGATGTCCGTGCTCGAGGCATCGACCTCGAGGACCAGTGGCTCCTCTGGGGCTAAGAAAGTGTTGGTGGTGGCATTGGCGAGAACCTGTTTGCAAACTGCGAAGGCGTCCTCGGCTGGGAGCGTCCACACCAGCGAGAAGCGTCGCCTACGGCCCTTGCCGGAGAGTAGTTTGTGTAACGGCGCTTGGATGTGAGCTGCTCTCTGTATGCTGCGCCTGAAGTGGTTGATCAAGCCGAGGAAGCGCCGTAGCTGCGTGCTAGTCTCTGGCTTGGGGAAGCGCAGAATGGCTTCGACTATGTGTTTGGGTGGATGGAAGCCCTGTGCGGAGATGGAGTATCCGAGGAAGTCCACTCCTGGTTGGTCTATCGAGCACTTGGATAGTTTGATGCTGAGTCCTGCCTTGGCCAGTACCTGAAATAGCGAACGCAAATGCTTCTGATGCTCCTTGTGGTCCCTTGAAGCGACGATGATGTCGGCAAGGTAGCAGTGCGCGAAGGGTAAGTCCCTGAGCAGCTGATCCACAAATCGTTGGATCGTCTGGGTGGCCTTGCGCAGGCCCAGCGGCATCCGGGTGAATTCAAACATTCCCAAACGACGTTGTGACGGCTGTCTTGGAGATATGCTCTTCTGCCATCAGAACCTGGTAAAAGGCCTTTACGAGGTCGATGGTGGAGAAGACTGCTGCTCCATGACATTTGTAAATAATATCCTCTATCACGGGGATCGGGTAGCGATCGGGCTCCGTGACGGTGTTGAGACGGCTGTAGTCGCCGGTTGCTCTGTAACTTCCTCCTTCTCTGTCGTCCAGATGAAGTGGGCTGGCCCACTGACTAGGAGAGGGACTGATTGCGCCCTGGTCCTGCAGCTCCCTGAAGATGCGCTGCGCAGCGCTGAGGCGTTCTCCATAGAGGCGGCGAGGACGTTCATACAACGGTGCTCCGATTGTATGTATATAGTGCTTAACGGGCGCCCCGTTAAGTGTTGCAGTGGTCTCCCTTCGGTGCGTGAGGTCGGAGAACTCGGCCAGGAGCACATCATAAGCAGCTCGACTGGCCGAGTGGTCTGTGTGTTCACCGAGGACGGAAACACCATGTATCGTGGCGGTGGACAATTCGCCATCTATGCCGAGATCGGTGCGCGCATCAACTACGCGGTGGCTCTGCAAGTCCGGCAGTAAACCTGTATGCGCGAGAAAATCTGCACCGATGATGGCGCTGCTCACATCCGCAACCGTGAACGGCCAAGGAAAAGCTCTCCTGAGGCCGAAGTCAACCGTCATCACACGGCGTCCGTAAGTGCGTATAGGTGAGAGGTTGGCGGCTGCCAACTGCAGAGGTTGCACGCTGAGAGGTTGCGAGATGGCTGCGCGTGGCAGAAGTGATATGACCGAGCCAGAGTCAATAAGAAAGCGCATCCCTGTGCGTCGGTCGGTAACATGAAGGCGGTTCTCGTTGAAGCCATCGCTGCCAAGAGTCGCCTGTATGCTTGGCAGCGTGGTTAGTTTTCCGCGGCAGGCGGGCTGGCGCGCGAGCAAGGTGTCTCGCAGTGACGTGCATCGTCGCCGAATTTACGGTGGTAATAGCAAAGTCCATTGCTATTTGATGATGATCGGTTTGCTGCAGGCGTGCGGCTGCGGCCGCGGCTCTGGTAACGCTGTTGCGCTGATCGGGACGAGCGGTCGAGCAGTGAGCGATTGATGGCGACTAGCTGGTTCATTCTCGCACACAGTGCTGCCATCTCGGTTGCGAGCAGGTCCAAGGCGCTGGCTGAGCACGGGGGCGAGATTGAGATTAGGGCAGCAGGACTGGCGCACCCCGGCGATGGCGTGCGCGAGTCCCTGCAGACCGCCTGGACGTCTGCTGACTGCGCGGGGCCGGCCGCTAACACTGTAGGAACTGCGTCGACTAACCTGTCCGCTGCCTCCGCCAGCTTGTCGAGTGAGGCGGTGTCGAGTACGCTGAGAATGCCTCGCGCCGAGGGCTGTAAAACGTCTAGCCACTTGACGCGCAAAAGCTCGTCTGACGCTGTGTTGCCGGCGAGAGTGCGCATGTGACGCAACACCTGCGACGGCTTCGGTGCCAGCAGTGGCGAGGAGCTTCTGCAGCCGTTGCTGCTCGGTATCGGTGAAGCGCTGAAGTACGTGGGCCTTGAGATGCTTGTACTTGTCGGTCTCGGGCGGGGAGCGTAGCACATCCAGCAGCTTCTGAACGGTGTCGCTGTGGGGTCACCACTTTTGAGTAGGGGATGCAGGATGGCGCAGACGGGTTGAATTGATGAGGGCTAGACAGTAGTAAAGAACAAAAGAGTTTATTAAAGCTACTGTACACGTTGCGAGTATCTAGCCACGCAGTGGCTGTACAAGATTGAGCGCGAGCGGAGAGCACGTGTGCTCATGAGTGAGTGCGCGACTCGAGTGAATGAGTATGGCCGCTTTCTTCCTCTCGTCTTCTTCCTGCCAGTCGCGCCACCGTAGCGCCTGCTTCCTACTGCGCATCGCTGGTTGCGCAGGAAGCCTCTGTGTTCCCACACACCTTTATTCAAAAGTAGAGTTATAAACGAACCCTTTTTCTCGATTAAATTATACCTTTATATTTTATTATAGAGCATTCATTGTTATTATTATTTTTTTTTAATAACACCATTCATTCGAACCAAGGTTGAGTCATCGCCTTCATTGAAACTACAAGGCTGATGAAATACTTTTTTTATTACATGAACATAGTTTATCATCTTAACAATAGTTTCATATTGAATCCTTTTATTATAAATAACACCATTCATTCAAACCAAGGTTGACTATCGTCTTCATTGAAACTGTTAGGTCGTGACGTATCTCTAAAATAGAATTAACATACATATTTCCCATTAGTAATTTTCTGACCTACAAATGATCTGATTACAAATTCGAACGACACAAGATTTCGACAACGCAACTGCGTAAGTAAAGTTACGAAAAACATACACACACCGTACTTTTGTGCACTCTGCACTCTGCTAATCAGAAAGATTACGTTTAAATGTTTACTTAAATTGTTTAAAAAGATGATGTCGACTCATCGTCGGGGTCATCTTTAACCCAAATTAACCGATTAATAAATACAGCTGAATGCGCCACGCACGCTAGTTACTACGCGCACAGATCGTGAACTCCGTACAATTCCAGCCGACAATAGGAGTAGTGAATATTTTGTATTTATATTAACTATCTGTGTGGCATAAACATAGATCAATTATATATTACCTGAAAACTGAGAATTGTTAACTATAAAATCAACTTGGATAATTTTATTATAACCTTGTCATAAAATAAATTGTGGAAATCATTGAATTACAGTCCAATTATTTACAAGAGCCTACATCCAATAAGAAGGTAAGACAAATAAAATATATATACATTAATTGCTATCAATTTATAATAATATCGAATTATAAAATCAAGTCAAAACTATAAATGTATATTTCCCAACGCCAGAACCTAACGGTGGTTCCAATACGAAATCGAATGAAAAGTTCACTAGATTATATCTGTAAAAGTTCTTGGAATAAGACAATACTTTTATATCGTTTATAACTAATATAAGTCCGAGATTCTTGCTTTGCAGTAAGAAGTTGGGGGGGATCATTGTAGGATGAATTGCCTAAACTTCGGAAGATTAGCAAGTACGGCTCGTCTAGTTATTAACAACACATTATATAACAAATTATAGCTGAAATAGCAAGTGACGAGATAAATTTTCATAGTGAAATCAAAATATATTACGCGAAAAATAATAGTAGTCTAATGCAATAAGAAAATTGAAAAAAATCAGTAATAAAAGATTTAAGAGAAAAAGTAATAAAACAAAAAGAAAATATTACAATATATTAACAAAATAATATAATAACAACTTAAAAAATAGAATAACGGTCAATTTTAGAAATAATGATACATCGTTTTGGTCTTTACTTTTTTAACAACAAACAAAAATATTGCGATTACATATTAAAATACCTCAGTTTCTGTTAGCAACAATGAAATAAGCCAATTTTTTATATGTAAAAATCGTGTGTTATTAAATAATAGAATTAATTATTTAGTTCCAAAGTAGAAAACATTACAGGGATCAATTTAATAACGTATTATTTTATCTATAGCTTTGAATAAGAAATTATAGAACTAATCCAAAGGAAAAAGAAATAAGACCATTCCTAAACCTTTCAACCCTATCAAAATATGATAAAATAATTTGATTGCAACTTTATGCAAAATCAGTCGGTATTTACCTAGAAAAAATTGTTCCCACTAATAAAAAAAAGAATTTTATGATGAATTGAGAATTGACAGAAAGAAATAATTCAGGCAGCGAAGTTCACATTGCTAAAGTTAAATGGAATATACGTTTTGGAAGTGATCAGTTCAGCCCTATACTAACATGATCCTCCTATAAGATACACTATTCTGCACTGTATTGAGTCGAACAAGCATACTCTCTAAAGCAAAGATGTGAATGCTACACATGCAAAAAAAATCCTGAATTCAAAATTGAACTTTTGAAAACTAAAATCACTCCAACCTATTAACCTTCATTTTTATAAAAAATGCCTACACAATATTATTAAATTTTTCTTTTGGAAATAAGTAACATTTTTCTCAGTATCCGGTTGTTAAAATATTTTTAATATCAAAAACCCTTGAATGTTATTGTACCTTTTGTCAAAGATCTCAGCAGTGAGGGAAGTGAATGATTACTTGAATCAATCCCTACGTCTATTTCTCCTTATCTTTTTGTGACTCGGAATTAGCAGATCGCGTAACCGCTAGTCCCGGTTTCCGCGTACACAAGGTTTTCCCTCAGTTACTAATGAAATTGTGTTCAAATTTATAAAATAAAGGGCGCCAGGCAATCACCTATACGCGTGCTACTCTCTATATAAAATCTCCGGCTGAGAATAGTATCTCGCGTCGGCGGAGCTCTCACTCATGAGCCGCCACGGGACCGTGGCTATCGTTCCTCGTGCGAGCGGCTTATCATCACAGGACACCTTCAACACGGCGGAAATCCTGACGAAACCTCTCTCCCCGCTGGGAGAGAGGGGCACCACTACTCGTTGTCTTTACGCGGTTCTCTCCAATGGGAAAACGTTCACTACGTGGCTCGTTCGATCACCACTATTCTCGTGCACTCTCGCTTAATCATTTTCCCTCAACGCTGCCTCCTTGCAGCGGATCGTCTCCACGAAGGTTCGGGGATGGCGCTTGGAAATTCTTGTTCACTCGCGTTTACCGTGTACTTCCTCTCAACTCCGCGCACGGGAGAGAACTGATGTCGGCCGGCGGGAGCGCTCTCCCTCCTCAAACGGCCCACCGGCCCGCCCTCATGCGAACGCGCCGTCGACTCTGTTCGGGTGCGCGAGTTATGTGAGTCAGTCTTCGAGCATCTACAGCCATCGCTGGCTCAGCTACCTTATTGCTCTAGGAGGAAGCTGCATAGCCTAAACCTTTGAGCATATACTAACTGGAGGTAGCATGTCGCGGCAAAAAGCGTGACCTAGTCAGAGAGATAGGCAGAAAGTATTACGGTATATGCTTTCTCACTCTAGCACGCACGGGATTGGTCGAACTTCTAGTTTCGAACACCAGTAGAGAAGACAATGGGTCAAGAGACAAAGAATGAACCGTATGCACTACTCTCGCATCGGCGACGAGTCAGTTTCTGTCGGGTCGTCAATCTGTAAAAGACTTCAAATATACTCTACGCTCACGTTTACTTACCTTGTATTGTGTGCATGTGAGTGTGTACCAGTGTACTTCTACCAAACGTTGGTCAATCACCCGGTCCACATACTTAACTCGCGCGCTATTTAAACACCGCTCGCGTGTTGGATACAACTCTTTCGTTGTGATATATACGTGATGATCGCGGAGCGTTGCAATAATTTTCAGTATCGCAATACCCCCTCCCTAGGCCACAACGTCTCCTGAAGGGAGCGAGGACTCATTCATTTAGGCGCATACCAGCCGCTTATCTTACGCGCCGGTAAGTCTGGTATGGTCACTTGCAACCACTCATACTACGTATTCTCTCATCACTCTGCTCTGTCGGCGACGGCGAGAAGTTAGCCTCTGACGAGGGCCCCTCCGTACGCTGAGGCGTAGGCAGCCTAACTGCGTCCTCGACCATGCCTGCGTGCTTCATGTTACTGAAAAACACAAATAATTTTAGTAATTTTGTTTAATTATTTTTCACTACCCTTGGTGGTACGAAATCCTTAATCTCCGAGACATGGCTTTTCGATATACGTCGCGAATCACCGCTAACACTTTCGAGCATAAAAACGGTCGGCGACTTTATCTCTACTATCTTAAACGGACCCTCATACTGTGGCGCAAGCTTTGCGGAAAACTTATTTACCGCGCTCGATAGCGGATGTGTTTTACGCATTACTAAATCGCCTTCGCAAAAGATCACGCTTGTTTTTGTTATACTCTCGCTCTTGTTTCGCCCGTGCTTCATCTATATATCTCGTCGCTAGATCATGCAACACATCTAATCTTTTTATTCTATCTAACCATACTTCTGGCGGCACTCTCAAGATCGGGCGCACTTGTTACTCTCTCTTCGTCAGCTTCTATCCAGCCATGGATGTCGGCCGAAATTTAAGAATCCCGGCGACACTCGCGTCGTCGCTTGCGTCGCTGTGTTCATTGCATGCCTCATTCGTGTATGTGCGCGTCCCAATTTCTATGATCGGCTCCTACGAAAGCAGCGATCATAGTTTTTAGCGTTCTATTGCTTCGCTGAACGGGATTCGCTCGCGGGTGGTACGGCGGCGTCGTCACATGTTTCACACTGTGTTCATCTAATGTCTTGCGCAATACCTGATTATCAAATTCTCGCCCATTGTCTGTCAAAAAGTACTCCGGCGTCTCCCATCTGAAGAGGATAAGCTCGTCTAACGCTCGCGCGACTGACTTCCCATCGGCTTTTCTCAACGGCTTTAACTCTACCCATCTAGTAAATAAATCTTCAAAAACTATCAAGTATTTAAATTGATTTTTACTCGGCGGAAATTCCATACGATCGGCGGCAATCACTACCCACGGCCTTTTTACGATGCGACTGCCCATTAACCCTTGTGCTCCCGTTTGCGAAACCTTATAACGCTGACACTATTCGCACTCCCTCACGAAGTTATTAATATCATAGTACATGCCCTTCCAATAGTATTCGCGCACAACACGATCGTAAGTTTTATCTGCGCCGAGATGCCCCAACGATGACGTACAGTGTGCGTCATACATCACTCGTTCTCTCAGTTCGTTCGGCACCACGAGCTTAAGTTTCTCCTCACCGCTCTCCACTGGATCGAGGAGAGAGTGGAAGCGATAACGATATAGCTTCCCGTCTTCAACTATCCAATCCTTATACTTGAGAGACATAGCCTGTACGTCAGAGATCATATGCGTATACCATTGATCTTCGACTTCCTCAAACGTGGCGATTTCAATCTCAACTTCCTCAAACGTACGAAAGAGCGCGTCGGGAAACTGATGTAACGCGCCGCATGGTGTTCAACCTCGAAATCATAATGCTGCATTTCAAGGGCCCACCGCGCGAGTCTTCCCGTCGGCTCTTTTAAATTATGCAACCATTTTAAAGCGCTGTGATCAGTGATTACTTTGAACTTATATCCCTCTATGTACGGCCGAAACTTTTTGATAGACCACAGCATTGCTCGACTGGCACCTCATACGCCTGTTGTAAGTCTATTTTACTAATATACTTATGCTTATGCTTCACAGGGGCCGCTCCTTGAACGTCTATATGATGTTCAACGAGATTGGTCAACCTGGGCATATCGCTCTCGTTAGGCAGAAGTCTATGCACCAACATCAATAATTGCGCGTTGATCGCCCATTAACTCAGCGATACCCGCGCACTTCGCAAAGATCTGAGGCGTCTCGTTCTCGCGCGCTCTCGTAAACGCCCTTCACTAAATCTCCTTCGATCGCCAAAGACCTTCTGCAAAACGTGCTTCGATACCGAACTCCTGACAAAAATCTATCCCCAAAATTAAATCATGCTCTAACTCGCGAACGACTTTAATTGATGACTTTAATTGAAGACTTTTGAATTTCCCTCTATCTCTATCGAAATATCAAGAACGCCCGCGATCTGCGTAACTTCTTTAAGGTGGCCTTGATAACGCTCTAGTACGCGCGGCTCTGCTAGCGATAACATAGCGTCCGATCAAAAAGCGTTTTGCAATTCTGTCCGCCTAGCGAAATTGACAGAATTCCGCAGCGTTCAACAGCATTCTTATAGATCATCCCGGCGACTTCGTCATCGTCGCAATACGCATCCGCGCGTCTCTCTGCTCTTATTTCTCCTCGCTCTACACTATCATTTGTCTCGCGCGATTGCTCTCTACTATCACCACTAACTCCTTGTTCACGCGGCTGTTCTCTATTACCTCTATTCGCAAATAATTCTCGAGCGAACTGCTCCGCTGCGCGCTTAAGGTTCTCGTCTGTTTCGGCGTTGCTCGGCTCAAGAGCTTCTCTTTGGCTCTCTTGCTTATGCGCGCGCGTGTTGTTCGTCTGCTCAGCTCTCACTCGCTCGTAAAACAGCATCGCCATTGCTTTTTGGGCGTGACTGGTCTCCACTGTCAGTCTTTACATTCTCTTCACTCATTCTCGCAGTCTCCCTTTCCACGCTTAACTCTAACCCGCTATCTATTTTTGCATTTATGCTTGTAACGAGCTTGTTTTCGCTGGGAGCGAGATTTACCGCATCTCCCCTCTCCGGGCGTTTCCCTGTATCAGGCACCGAGGAGTGCACCTCGCACACGTCTGTTCGTTAACGCTAGGCATGCCGCATTTCTTACACGCGTCGTTTAATCTCGCTACGCTATTACGCACTACGTGATCTCTCTCGCGACACCAGAAGCAGACGATTTCTGGACACTCAGACGCACGGTATCCTACTGCCTGACAGGTGTAACACGGACCCACGAACTCCGGTCTACGCCTCTGATTTACGTACTGCTGTGTATTAGGACGTCTACTATAACCAGACGCGCCTCCACGTGGAGGGCCTTGGTCGTCGGGCGCCCAAGTTCCTCTTGGCGGCTCATTTGTCTGAAAATTATTCTGCACATACCCCCGCGGCTGTACGTTGGCTTGCAGGTAACCTCGCGACCTATTAGATGTATCGGCGCGCGGTTGACTACCGCTCGGCGCATTAACCCATTAACCCCCACGGGGACACTTTTTTCACCACTTCTTCAGAGCTCTCTAGATGAGATAAATTTGAGCTTCTAAAATTTTTCAAC
>JAWWEQ010049985.1:0-12419 GCA_035583055.1 Torymus tubicola
GCTGAAAAAAAATATTTACTCAAATAATTTTGATACGTACAACTCTTCAGTCCTAAACTACATAAAATACCAACAATATAAGCTCAACTGGAGTAAAATCCATCAACTCTGCGAACCTGCAGGTTACGCCAAAGCCTAAATTTTGAAATGTTCATATATTGGGACAGTATAGATCAACGACTCTCATTTTTATTTTATTTTGTCATAAATTTAATATACTTTTAGTATATTACCTTAACATTTTATTAATAATTTAAATTTGTTTGATGCAGATGATTTTACTGGGAAAAATTTAAAGGTGTCCCCCCCCCCCTTAATATATGTTGTATACATATATACGTAATTTATACACATATGAAATTTTAAATGATATTCATGAATTCAAATCGCGCGCAAATTTGGGGGTTAAGTATTTTCATCCAGCCTAGCTGTACCTTGTGTTTACCCAAAACTTCAACGAACTTGATGTATATAAGATAAGTATAAATTAACTGCATAAATATTCAATTATTATAAAGTATAGATACTTTGTGGAAATTTCTTTTTCAGAGTTCCAGAAGTTATTTTTAGATTCAGATAGCTACTGGAAGATGCTTCATCAAGGAGTCATTCAGAAGGACTAATTATGATGAAATATGATAAAATCATCTAAAAGATTAAGGGCTGTACAAGCTATAAGTGCCACTAGTTGTGATAACTCTGATATAGTAAGTTGCATATTTATAACTTTTTTCTTTACTAAATATTTATTACTTTTTTTTCACTATCAAGCATTTTTCATAATCAGCATTAAATTTCTCTTGTAGTGATTAAAATTTTCTTCAGATATCCAATATATTAAAGATTTTTTATTCTTCTTTATATGATTTGCTTTCGTAGTATTAGAGTAAATTTTGATTTGCTTTTTCCTTTTATGTGTATGTTTCATGTGATTCTTTTAATACTTTAAACGCAGCGTATTTTATTGTAGCAACTGATTTAAAATAATTATCATTTACAGGAATTGGTACCTGCTTAACAAGTTACGTTGATGTATAGAAGATGTTTAACTTGTGAATACTGCCCGGTACTGTTTGACAGTTTGTGTCCGTATATGCTGATACATGTTACATTAAGAACATGGTAAGCCACATATTTTTTTTCCAAATTGGATAATATATTTATTACTATATGTACTTTATATGTTTCAGGATAAAGAAAAAATTGGGGACATGAAAATCATTCATTTTAGTTATTTTTTTAACATGAAGATTAAAGGCTATTTACTCAAAACATCCTTTTTAAAACTTTGGTGTAGACTTTCTCAGGCACAACTGGATGGATTTTGATGGAGTAAAGCATAAAATACTTGTTTTACATTCAACTCTGCGCCAAAGCTCCAGTTTTTGGAAATTTTGTCTCTAACTAGGAGAGGTCATGGTCTCCGGATCACGGATTTTGCTCAAACTTTGAGGGATGTTTTTAGATGCTAAAGTATGAAAAATGCTAGAATATTAGACCCTAACGCTTTGATAAACTTGAGTTATCGACAGGTTTAGCTGTATTTGAAAGAAATACTGAAAAACATGCTCTGTTTTATTTGTTTATTGGTTAAGCTAGAAAATCCTTATACATAATAGTAGAAAAAAAAAATAAAACTAGATATTACAAGTTTTACGTTACTTTTTTCAGAATGAAAAAATATTAAATATATCAAAAGTTATGAAAGTTTAAAATTAAGCACCGCAAATGCATCAAAATATGTATAAAGTTAAAGCCTGTCAATTTGTCAATATTAGTTGCTTAAGATTAAAATTTCATAACTTTTGATACATTTAATATTTTTAATTCTGAAAATAGCAACGTAAAACTTGTATCTCTAGTTTTATTTTCTTTTTTTACTATTGTATATGAGAATTTTCTAGCTTAACCAATAAACAAATAAAACAGAGCATTTTTTCAGTATTTCTTGCAAATACAGCTAAACCTGTCGATAACTCAAGTTTGTCAAAGCGTTAGGGTTCTAATATTCTAGCATTCTTCATATTTTAGCATCTAAAAACATATTTGAGCAAAATCTGTAATCCGTAGGCCTTGACCTTTCCTAGTAAGTATTTTTCTAGTAAGCACTCAGGCTTCCGCCCATTGTGCTGTACCTCTTGTCTTTGTCTTTGATCTAATTTATGCTACGCTCAAGCCTTCTGTCCATCTGCTCTGTGACTTGGCAGATGGACTGAAGGCTCTGTTCTCTTAGAGTATCGGGCTGTAGGAGGCATTACCCCCATACCCTCCTTCTTGTACCCACAAAGGCCGGGCACCGACAGAGGAGATGGAAGGTTGACTCCTCCGGCCCTCCACACCATCTGCAGTTTCCCTCGTTTAAGATCGTGCGTTTGTAGAGGTAGTATCTGACCCACCAGTGACCCGTGAGCCAGCCCACTATCCTTCTTAGCCTAGGCTTATTCAGTTTGCTTATTTCTTGAATCCATTGTTCCGGCGGGGAGTCACTTAAGATTCTTTTGGCTTGCCGTAATCCTGGCGACTCCCGCCATTTCTTGTGTATTTCCTCCCTCATTGAGTGTGCGGTTTTTCTCTTAATTTCACTTGGCGGGATGCCTACCGAGCACTGAGTCGCTCTGGCCCGGCGCGCGCCTCTTCTCGCTAGGCGATCCGCCTTCTCGTTGCCCCAGATCCCCACATGCCCCGGCACCCGGATCAGGGTGACCGCGTTGCTGCGAGTCAGGGCCGTGAGGATCTCTATGCAATGTAACACTTCTTTGGAATAAATGTTGATACAGCTGAGGGTCATCAGTGCAGCTCTGCTGTTAGAGCAGATGGTGATGGGGCACCCCCAGTTGCCCCTAGTTAGCTGCACTGCAGCACACTCCGCTATTGCTCTTACTTCTGCTTGGAACACCTATGCGTGGGAGTCAAGTGTGTACACCAGCTCCGTAGAGCTACCTTGCTCCCAGGCACCCGCCCCCACGCCATTTTCATTTTTGAAGCCATCAGTGAACCACACTACGCCCTATTGAGTGCAGGGATGAGTACCGTTGGCCCACTCTTCTCTGTCGGAGATGTGGACTTTGTAGGGTTTCCGGAATATAATCCTTCGCCCTATTTTGTCACACCCCGATGCTTCGATATCAGAGGGTAGGACCTGACCAAGTTCTTGGTCCAGCCCTCCCCCTATCCCAATGACATCTCTGATGCGCCACCATGTCTTGCTCGTCTCACCTTTGATAAAAGCTCGCAGTGGTGGAATTCCTAATATTAGTTCAAGGGCTGCAAGGAGCGTAGTGCTCGGAGAGCCAGTCTTTGTACTTTATCTAGGGAGCTCCGGTGAGTTTTTAGTAAGGATGTCTGCCACCATAGCAGAGCTCCGTATGCTAATCTGGAGCTGATGATAGCTTCATACATCCACCTTACGTTGTCCGGAGACATGCCCCAGGTGTTGCCAAAAGCCCTCCTACAGGCCCAGAAGGTATTGATAGCTTTCTCGCATATGTACTTTATGTATTTTCCCCAATTCAGTTTGGAATCTAACGTCACCCCTAGATACTTAGCTTTATTTACCAGTTTCAGGGGTTTGCCACCCAGGTGCACTCCCTCGATAGGTTTGATCTTGTATCTGGTAGCGAACAATATCATATTAACTTTATCTGGATTCACTGACAGCCTGACGGACTCACACCAAGCTTGCACTATGCCTAACGCATGTTGTATTAGTCCTGCAAGTACGTGCTCGTCGTCGGCTTTCACTAGTATGAGGACATCGTCTGCGTAGGCTTGGGCAAAGAGGCCTGTCTCATTCAGTAGTCTGATGATTTCATCAATCACCAGGCACCACATCGTAGGAGACAGCACTCCTCCTTGCGGACAGCCCTCTCCTACTATCCTTACTTCTGAGTGGGAGCCCTAGTGTGCCTTCACTCTTCTACTACTCAGCATGCGCCAAAGCCATCTGCTAACCGTGTTGGGTATGAGATGGTCCTCGGCGCCCTTCACAATGCTTTCTTTCGTGGTGTGGTTAAAAGCTCCGTCCACGTCAAGTAGACTGGCCAAAACCAATCCTGTGTCCTTCATCCCCTTTTTCACGAACGCGACCGCCTCAGCCAGAACGGTATCCACTAATTTGCCTGTCTGATAGGCGTGCTATCTTTCGTGCAATGGTTCTTCTCTGATATATCTGTCCACCAGTCTCTCCATTGTCTTGAGGACAAAGGATGTTAAACTGATGGGTCTGTAATCTTTCGACTTTGAGTGCTGTGCAATGCTGGGTTTTGGCATGAATACCACTTTGGTCACTTGCCAGCATTCGGGTATGTACCCACACGCTAGGCAAGCTCGAAAGAGTTTAACTAAGAAAGGGGCAAGTAGGTCAAGCCCCTTCCGTAACATCACCCGAAAGATGCCATCTGTTCCTGGTGCCTTGAAGGGGTCGAAGGTACATACTGACCATCTTACTCGATTCTCGGCACAGATTCGTCGTGCAAGCTCCCAATCTGCACCGTTGGCCCTTAATTCATGCTGTTCCATCGTGACTATCTCGTGCTGGGGAAAGTGCGTGTCCAAGAGGCAGTCTAGTGCCGACCTCTCGTCTTCCGCCCATTCCCCCGAGCCAAGTTTTATTAGATTTGGCCCTTGCGTTTTTGGTTGTCCTAGAAGTTTGAGCAATCTAGCTGTACCAGAGACACTGCTCATGCTCTCGTAAAAATTCTTCCATCCGTTACTTTTGGCTCTTTCGATTTCTTTTTTGTACTTTCTTTGAGCGTCTCTAAAAGCTTCTCTATCGGCTGGATTTTTCGTTCTCTTAGATCTATTATAAAGTCTTCTGGTCTTTTTCTTCCACGTCTCCAGTGTGGGATTCCACCAAGGGGCTCCCTTTTGCACTCGCGTCGTGCGTAATCTGCAGTTGTTTTCGAACGCACTAACGATGATGTTCTTAAAAACCTCTCCGCAGTGCTCGAGTTCTATCTGATTGCTATATCTACCCGGGAACGACTTGAGATTTGCCCCCAGTTCTTCAACGTAGGTGGTCCAGTCTTCCCCGCCTTCCTCGGATCCCTGTAGAGTCTAGATTCGGTGCTGCGACCCCTGATTTCGAAAACTATGTGGTTGTGATCCGACATGGAGATCTCGTTCGAAACCCTCCATCCCGTAATCGCATTCCCCATGATCCTCGAAGTCAGGGTGATGTCAATGACCTCCTCCCTATTATTATTTTGGAAAGTAGGCTTACAGCCTCTCTTCAGGAAGTCAAGGTTGGTGGTGGAGAGGAACTGCAGGAGCTTCTCTCCTCTGCTGTTCGTATCTGAACTGCCCCACGCCCGATGGTGTGTGTTAGCATCGCACCCCAACAGCAGATCCCATCCCTTATCCTCACAGAATTTAATTAGTTCCATGACCTCCGCCGTAGGGCAGAGGTTTGATTCGTAGGGGAAGTAGGCTGATGTGACAACCACTTCCCGCATACTGCTTTTATCTTCTTTGTACCAAAACTTAGCGGTCGCTAGATCGCGTAAGTAGTACTGGAGTATGGCTTCCACTCTCAGACTCTTAACCAATAGGCAAGCTCTAGAGTTGTCCACCCTCCCGCATACAAGTTGTCCGCAACCCCTCAGACTAGTATTCTTTGTTTTGTATATCCAAGGCTCTTGGATGAGCGATATGCATGTGTTCATCCTTGCCATGCGTCTGGCTAGAGCCGCCGAGGCGCTTTTGCAGTGATGCAAGTTTATTTGCGTAAAGAATACCTTAGGAGCCGCCACACGTCACGGATCCATTAGGTTATCTTCCTTCTGGGTCGTGGGCCTTCCTTTATTATCGGAGGGCCCGCCGTCCTTGTCCTGCCTTTTCACTTTCTCAGCGGCAGAGGTGTCCACTTCCATGTTGTCGGTGGTACCTCCGTCCTTATCCTCACCACAGTATGGTCGGAAATCGATGCGCTTTAGCGCCTCGACCTCCGTTGGTTCCATGGTAACGCGCACCGCCGTTTTCACTCCTAAATCGCTTTTCTTTGCGGGAACATACCCCTGACCTGCCAGGTGTCCATCTTCAGGCCTGGGTTCTGCCGAGACAGCCTTTTCAGGATCGTCTCGGCATTGTGCTTTCCAGGGACAAAAATTGTAACCCTGGGCAGCTTTAGGAGGTCCCCCATTTCCACTGCCTTGAGGCTAGCACCCGCCCAGGGCACACAGCCTCATACTTTGTCTTTTAGCCATTTCGCGTCCTCCTGCGTTCTGCAGTGGAACACCAGTGCTCCCCTCCAGAGCCAGTTGTTCAGGAAGGACGGGAAGTAGCTATCCTCTGGTGCCTCGTCCATGGCGTTTTCCACGGACTCTAGCACCAGTTTGCCTCGCTCTTCACTGAGGCGGTCCTCCGGATAGGATTGCGGAATGACCGCTATCCTAAGGGGAGTGGCGACCGATTCGCTATAGGTCAGACGCCCCGCCACAGTTGTTCTTTTCTAAATCTCCCGTGGGGTGGAACTGTCCGAGTCACGGCTCCTTTTGGCAGGGGTCAGCTTGACACCGTCCCCCGACCCTCCAGACCCGCTGATCCCGGTCAGTCCCTTCCCAGAGAGACCTTTATCGCTTGGGGCGCGTCCACTGAGAGCCGATGAGCCAGTGGCAGGGATCAGCGATCCACTATCTCCCTTCTGATTGGCCTGACTCCTCCGTGCGAGGAGTGGGGTCCGAGACGTGCCCGGCCCGGGGATCCAGCGCCGGACGTTCCTTGCGGAGAGCGGCGCTTTCCTCCTACCATATTTCACTTTCATACTCAGAACCAAGCGAGAGCCCTTTTTACGGGGAACCCACACTCATACTGAGAGCCCTTTTTACTGGGAACCCACACTCATACTGAGAGCCCTTTTTACTGGGAACCCACACTCATACTGAGAGCCCTTTTTACTGGGAACCCACACTCATACTGAGAGCCCTTTTTAGAGGAGCCCCATTCACGCAGCATACATACCAATCCGAGGGAGAGCCCTTTTTACGGGGAACCCTTTCACCCGCTTGTGGAGAGTCCGTTTTACGTGGATCCGTCATTCATACACCAATCACGCCTCAGGATGGGCACGCATCGTTCGTACTCTTGCTGTAAGGACCCCCCACCGGCCCAAGTCAGATAACTAACGGGGCGCGCGACAAGGTGACAATCCTTCGAGAGGGATGCAAAAAACCATAAAAACTCAAAAAATTAACAAAAAAGTGGTTTTTTGCATTAAAAAAATACTTAGAGACAAAATTTCCAAAAACTGGAGCTTTGGCGCAGAGTTGAATGTAAAACAAGTATTTTAAGCTGTACCCCATCAAAATCCATCAAGTGGTGCCTGAGAAAGTCTACGCCAAACTTTATTTTTTTTTAAAATCATAGCTCTTATTAAAATGGGCTTAGAGATCTGGTTTTTATTTTTTTTTTTTTAACAAAAACTAGTTATATTTATAATATTTTTAGGTATTTTATATGCATTAAACAAATCCGTATAATAGTATACAAAAGTGATCACTATGGCCAATATGGCCAATGCTATAAAAATATACAAACAGAAATAAATAATGACACCACAATGTAAAAAAAACTAGATAGTGAAACCTGGAATCAAGTTAATAGAAGAAGAGACAGAGGCAGTCCTAATGAAAACAGCACCATAAAAAACGTCAAACAAATATAAAGGGTTACTGATTAGCAAATCTAATAACCACAAACAACGTATTTAAAGTGCTTGAAAACATACAAGAGACGAACGCGGAAGTTAACGGACATCTACCAGAAACCGATAATAGAGCTAACAAACGGAAACCTCAGAAATCACCACCTATCTTTGTGAGTGGAGTAGAAAATATTTGTCCACTAAAAACATTATTAGATAATATTGTTAAAAATCAATACACATTAAAAGTCCTCTCCAATAATGAAGTAAAAATATAACCCTATTCATCTGAAAAATACTTGCCAATTATTGAAGGGTTAAAAAGGAAAAATACCGAGTTTCATACCTACCAACGAAAGCAAGATAAAGGATACATTGTGTTAAGAAATATGTATTCAACTGTATATATTAATGAATTAAAAAGTGAAATCGAAAAATTCGAGCATAAAGTGATTAGAATTACAAATATAAAACAGAGAATTACACACAAACCACTCCCTTTATTCTTTATTGAAATAGAATCTAAAGAAAAAACAAGCAAGTTTATGAAACAAATAACTTATTAAATTTAATTGTAAATTTTTAACCTCCACGGAAAAAGGCACATTTCTCAATGCAAGAAGTGACAAAACTATGCATATACTAAGAATTACTGACGTAGAAATTCTGTCTGCGTCAAATGTGCAAAAAATCATCTCACATGTCTCTGTCGAATTAAAGGAAGAATTCAGGAAGTAAAATGTGTCAGCTGCAACGGCAATCACCCTGCCAGCTACAAAGGATGCATAGTGAGAAAGCACTTGCAACAGAAACTCTTCCCAACATTAAGAGCAAAGCGTTTAGATGTAAATTTAAATGCGCATCTAAATCAAATTCATACATATTAAACGCTAACGGATTAGCTCAAAGAAGTTTAGAATTAGAAACTTTTATAAATAATTAGAATATTGATATAATGTTAGTTTTAGAAACACACTTTATGCAAAAAAACTATAAAGCATACGGAGGTACACCTCTAATAATAAAAAACCAGATTCAGCACTATGAGATCGCAAAAACCTGCAAAGATTATATACAAGCTACAAATGTTACGGTTGAGGACAAAAACGAACCAATTACTTTTTCGGCAATATATTACCCACCGAAATTCTCCATCAGTGCAGAAAAGTTTTCCGAATTTTTCCAAAGTTTGAGAAATCGTTTTCTAGCAGGTGGGGACTACAACGCGAAACATCAATGGTGGGGATCGAGATTAGTAAATCTCAACCCTAAAAGTAGACAGCTTTATTTAACTATGCAAACAGAAAGCCTTATTACAATTTCTACTGGGGAACCCACATATTGGCCCTCTGAAAACAGTAAACTGCCCGATATAATTGACTTTGCCGATGGAAAAGGAACAGACAAAATCTGCTTCATCGCCGAATCTTCCGTCGACCTAAGCTCTGATCATTCTCGAGTTATTATTCAGTGAGATTCCGAAGTAAAAAATAAACAAAAAATTTATTTTCTATATAATAAAAAAACTAACTGGGAAGTGTATAGGGAAATTTTAAATGAAAAAATCACCTGTAAAATACCTGTCAAAACTCCAAACGACATAGAAAATGCAATAGAAGAATTTAATATCAAAATCCACGAAGCAGCAAACCTACACGGATAAAATTTTCCCATAATAATTACCGCGAAATTCGCGGTATTCAAAGATCACCCGTCTTTTCTGGAAATTATTACGCGTATTTCCTATAATTATTGCTGTAGCGTTAGAAAAATTTACTATTGGTATATTAATTTTTACCGGAGCAGTCGGTAAATTTTGCCTCTAGTAAATTTTGCAGCGAAAGTAATATCAAAATTATAGGAACTCATAGGATCTTTTACCGCGCTGTCACGGTAATTTTTACTGCTTTTTAGTACAAATTTTACCCTGATGCAAAAAGAATAACGGAGCTCACGGCGACTGTTATGTTTTCAATGTAAATATAACCTATAAATGCAAATCATTGACTTTAAGATAAATTCGTTGTTTTATCTTTTTTCGTCAAATAAAAGGTAAAAAAATGTTTTAAAACACTCAAATTTTGAATAATATTCAGAAGCCACGGAATAAAGCACAAATATGATAGTAAACAGATTAGTACGAATGTTTTTGAAACCTGAGATTTTTACCGTGGCATCACAGGAAATTTTCCTGTGTGCACCGTACAAAGTTCCGGAACGTTCTGTGTTTCTTAGTTACCATACACACCAGTAAGTTTTTCCGTGAATTTCGCGGTAGTTTTTACGGAAATATTCTATCCGTGTAGCTAGCCGGATAGCTCACATTAAAACAATCGACAAAAATAATTCAAATCTCGCATAATATTCATGAAAAAATAAAAGAAAAAAGGAAATTACAAAAACTGTGACCGCAGAATAGAACTAAAGCAAACAAAACTTAGTTGAATAAAGCGATAAAGGATTTAAAAAAATGTATTTATGAAGAAAAAAACAAACACATTCAAATCTATCTAGAAAATTTAAGTGCCACGGAAAACACTGATTATTCACTCTGGAAAGCTATGAAAAAATAAACTGTCCGAAACAGTTCGTTCCTCCAATAAAAAGGAATGGTGGTAGCTAGGCAAAAAAAGATGTAGAGAAAGCTCTTGCTGAATACCTGCAGCACGTATTTAAACCTCTACCTCGTAGAATTACCTTAGAAGAAGAAGAGAAAATCCTTATATATAACGCTATACATGCCAGTGAACTGGAAGGAAACTAAAAAAACTCCCGGGTACGATAGTATTGAAAATAATTGCTTAAAGAACTTCCGCAAAAGGGTCTTAGATTTATTATAATTTTAATGAATTCCATTTTACGGCTATGCTACTTCCGTGTACAATGGGAAGTAGCTCAAATTATCCTTATCCCAAAACTCGACAAACCAACAGAACTGATCTCGTCATACAGGCCCATAATCTTATTACCGATCTTATTTAACGTCTGTGAAAAATTAATAATCAAAAGATTAAACGTAACACTGCAAAATAAGAACATAATACCTGAAAACCAATTTGGCTTCCGAAATAAACATTCAACAATATAACAGGTAAATAGAGTGATAACTGAAATTAGAAATACATTTAAAAAAAAACAGTTACTATTCAACAGTATTTCTTAACGTTGCTCAAGCTTTCGACAAAGTATGGCATGAAGGTCTTTTTTATAAACTTAGAAAAATAGTACCAAAAATTTGGTATCATCTACTTAAATCCTATCATTGCAATAGAATGTTCCAAGTCAAAATAAATAACGAAGTAACACAGGTTTATCCAATAAAAGCCGGCGTTCCTTAAGACAGTGTGTTAGGCTCAATTCTATACGTGATTTACACTGCTGATATACCTAGTATGAAAGGAATAACTTTAGCAACATACGCAGACGATACAGCAATAATATCTTCACACGAGAGTTCAATGATTGCTTCTCTTAAAATTAAAAATTATTTTTTTGAAGCTCAAAAATGGGTAAAAACTTGAAGAATAATTATCAATGAAAATAAATCAACACAGGTTACATTTACGCTGCGGAAAGAGACCTGTCCCTCTGTTTTCTTAAGGGGATCTTACATGTACAATTTGGAAAAAAATCAATATTTTTTTTATTTGATTTTTCGATTCTATATATTATTCTAAACTTGTAAAAAAAGTTTGAGTGATATATTTCAAAAATTACCGAGGATATAAGCAAAAATGTCAATAAACTTCTATAGGAACGTGCCATCAGTTCAACCAATTAGGATCTTATCACGCAAATGTAAGCCACATCAAGAACCAATTTTTTACAATCAATTTTACGGTTAAAAGAATGAAATTTAATATTTTAAATTGGTAATTTAAAATTTATAAAAATAAATTTTTAATGAATTTTTAACAAAAAAGTACTACAAAAAAGCGTTTTGATTAGATATAAAACTAAGAAAATACTTTAATTGATTTAATGTTAATATATTCTATACATATATACGTAATTTAAACACATACGAAAATTATAAATGAAATTCGTGAACTCAAATTGCGCGCTCGAGCGCGAACGAGTTGGTAAAAAGACGCCGCTGCAGGGCGCCACGAACATGCGCTGTGATCGCTGTATCGCAACGTCAACTGGCGGTGTTGGCTACTCTGTGGGCCCACGTGTTATTACTTCGGATGCCTCATGTGTTTAGGGTTATAAGTTTCATTGAAATATACATTCAGCCAAGTTGTACCTTGTGTTCATCCAAAACTTCAACCAACTGGATATATATGGCTCGTTCCAATACTTTTTTAAAAAAGCTGTGGGGGCCTATTTTTATTTGGCCCAAATTAAAATATGTTATAATACTACTAAAAATAAGATTTTAGTTAATACTAAAAAAAGCTCTTTTTCGTCATTTTCGGGCTATTTTCAAAAACTCGCCAAAAATAGAGTTTTTATTTTTTTTTTAATTTAAAAAACCGGGTTGTATTTGTCTTTTCAGGGCCTTTTCAACACAATTCATACATATGTATTATTATTAAAAAATAATTATTCTACAGTTTCTTAAGTGCCGTATATATCTTCCGATTTTTTACTGTTTTCAAACAGCTATAAAATCGATATTTCTTAACAAAAGCATAAAAATGATTAGACCGGTGGAAAGTACGCAAAAAGATCTATCTTTTCCAGTAGTAAGAAGACCGATATGGAGAGACAGCGGTATCGATTTTTCCCCCCTCCCCTCTACTACCGGCGCCTTACGCCATACGAAGATAGCGTA
>JAWWEQ010049986.1:0-12418 GCA_035583055.1 Torymus tubicola
ATGAATTTAAAGAAATAAGAAAAAATTTGAATGTTTAGGTATGAGTTGTACAATTAAAATTACACCTACACTCCGTCCTCGGCTACCTCGAACACCTAGACTACGTAATTAATGTGTCTCAATACCTAGAGACAAAAACCACGGAGCGCACATCCTCGAACACCTAGACAACAAACTTGATGTGTCTCAACACCTAGAGGCAAAAAGCCATGGATCGCACTACCTAGACTCCGTCATCGGCTACCGCGAACACCTAGACTACGTAATTGATGTGTTTCAACATCTAGAAGCCAAAAACCACGGAGCGCACCACCTAGACTCCGTCATTGGCTACCCCGAACACCTAGACGACGTACGTAACCTACACCTCTTCTTTTCCTCACTTAACCAATATTTGTTCCCTCTCTTAAAATTACCGCATCTAATCTTCGCTATTATATCTATATCTATGTACTTCCTGAAGTTTCTCAAATAATTCGGTATGCCCTCTACTGCTATGTCCTTGTATCTTTTGTTGTATTTCGCCTCCCTCAGTTTTCCTACCCTACTCTGCAGTTCTATATCCTTGCCTCTCTGAACCGTTTCCGTGTATACCGCTTTCCCTCTCTTTTTCTACCTCTACCTCGCTAAATCCTACTCCATTATAATATTACGGAAATGCGATTCTACTTTTGTGTGTTCTCTGGTAAATGTTGCGGGGCCTTAAGATACCAGGCTATGGCTTATTTCTCTCTATTGTGACTATTGTATCATAAATCTTGGAAATATGAGTAGACTAGAACAGCAGATGTTCTCAACCTACTCGTACGTGTATGCTCTCAAGCCCTGGTGTTGCTGCCTTTGTACCCTAAAACTTTTGTATTTATTATTTTTTGCTCCGAGTATATCTTCTGCCAACTTCTGGGGGTGGGCAATTAAAATGAGACACCTTGTATAAAGAAAATTATAACAGAGGTAGCTAAACAATATATTTTTAAATACTACATTTCATGAAATATTTGTAAAGCTTAAGTGAATATTAGAATTTATTAAATCAATATATTTATCATGTAATATAGCAATACCTACTTGAAAAAATATGGTTTTATATGACTACGACAATAAAATCTGGGAACGGAAACTTTCGTTGCTGTTAATTTTTACCATCACAACTGCTAATTTTGACACCAGGATTTTTAATTTTAAACTATGCAGTATTGTTAAATTAAGAATAAAAATATGGTAAAAACTGTTAAACTCTAGAACTTTTATATTTATCTTTTTTTTCCCCGAGTACATCTTTTGCCAATTTCGGGGAGTGGACGATTAAAATGAGACATCTTGTTTACAGACATGAGAAGGCATACAAGACGTCATACAAGATGTCTTATTTTAATCGTCCACCCCCAGAAATTGGCAGAAGATGTACTCGCAGAAAAAAATGATAAATACAAAAGTTTTAGGGTTCAAAGGGGGTCACCTAGTGGTACCAACGACTTTGACCTTGAACGAACTTTTGAAGATTATTTCAAGGTCAAAATGTTTTTTTTTTTTTAATGGAAACTGCTATTTTTTACCCCAGAAATGGAAATAGCAGAAAATTTGTAAGAGTACATATCTAAACGTAAAATTTTCTGCTCTTTCCATTTCTGGGGTCATAAATAGCGGCTTCCATTAAAAAAAAACTACTTTGACCTTGAAATAATCTTGACAATCGCGTTCAAGGACAAAGTCGTTGGTACCATTATCAATTTCTGGGGGTTGGCGATTAAAATGGGACACCTTGTATATTTTACTATAAAATATGGCCGTAGCCGTATAAAGTCATATTTTATAGTACTTCTATGGTAAGAGTTACTATATTCTTTTCTCAGTGTAGTTACAATAATAGGTTAAAATTGTCTGTCGTAAAAAGTTTCAGCAAAAAATAATATATACAAAATAAAAAAACCGCTGCCAATTTATTGGCACTTAGCTTCCTCAAACTATTTTATCGATTCCTTTTATTAAATTGAAATTAAAAAAAAAAATGTTATTACTTAAATCTATATTTTTAATAAATTATACAAGTTATAGATACAAATGTTTTTATTTTCAAGCAAAATTAATATATAAAGTGTAACAGTTTTATAAATAGCTTCGGCTAATAGCATCGACTAAATAGCTTCAGCCCAACGTGGGGCGCCAGTTGTAACAGTTTTATAAATAGCTATTTGCTATTATTTAAGGCTGCTCGTACCCTAGTACTCGGTGCCGCGGGAGTCAATCTAAAATGACTTCCCGGGGATGCTGCAACCCGAAAACCGTATACAAATGTTGAGTTCGCCGAGCGAACTCAACTTGATTTCGTGGAGTAGGGAGCTCGCGATATAGCTATTCGCGAGGCCGGCTGCTCAGCTATGTTCGTCACTACATACAACGAACCCGCGGAGGCGGCGGTATCCGGGAGGAGGTTAGAAAAGGTATCGAAATAAAAGAATAGACTCAGCGTATACAACAATAACAAAGTCTATTCCAGGTAGAATACACAAGATACGCGTCGCGTTGCGCGCAAACAAGAGGCCGAGATCCGCCGCTCGGCGCGGGCGGATCAATATAATTCTTCGCTGTTGGGCCGGTGATCGCAACACCGGCCGCTCGCTATTGCCAGGTGAAAACTCAAGAATGCTGGGACTGGTCACGCTGCACCAGCCTGCTCAGAAAAAATTACAGTTTTTTCCATGTTTTGCTGTTATTTGCTATTTGTGCTAGAAAAAAGGTATTTCATTATTTATATAAATAAAATATACATTAAACATATTAAATTTTTCAAATAAAGTGTAAAAATTAATTTTGAAAAATTTTATTAACTAAATATAGATCATTTCTGTGATATTCACATTATTTTCTTTGGTTCGCCTCTAAAATAACATAAATACTATGTTTGACCTCATTGTTTTTGTAAATCAGGATAGTAAATAGGAATCTACGTAATTTATTATAAAAAATAATAAAACTCATAAAAAGAATCAGCTCTAACATAGCATTTATGTTATATTAGAGGCATACCAAAGAAAATAATGTGAATGTCACAGAAACGATACAAATTTAGGGAATTAAATTTTTCAAAACTTATTTTTACACTTGATTTTGAATATTTAACATTTCTAATGTATGTTTTATTTATATAAAATAAATAATCAAATACATTTTCTTCCAGCACAAACAGACAAAAATAGCAAAACATCGAAAAAATGTTTACATCGGACACATTATTAAAATTTGAAATAGTTGTATTTTTTTCTGGTGAGAGATTTGGGTCTATAACTTTGCAGAGGTTTATAGTATGGTATTACCTAACACCTCTGTGAGTTTAAAAAAAATTGATGTTCCGGAACCTTGAGCCTCTCCTAGTAAGTACTAAAAATTTTAAAAATGAATACAACTAATATACTAAAGCACTTTATTTAAAAACAAATATTGTGACTTCTAGTATCAGTAAAATAATGTACTTTCTAATAGTGCCCAATTTAAAATAAAAGAAAAAACTGTAAAACGAATTAGAAATTCATTTACTGAAATAAAATTTACATAAACATTTTTATGGAACAAAAAGTATAATACAAAATTTAATGAAATTACTACAGCATGACTGTGACTATATAATAGTTACAGTCTGTAGTCTTAACAAAACACAAGATAAAATACAAGGTTCAATAAAATTCTACTAAATCAAATTTAAAAATATTCAGAATTAAAAATATCAGAACGGAAATTTTATTAAAAGAAAAGTAAAAAGAAATATATTTAATCAGTTTACTAAAAACTATTATGAATAAATAAACATGAGACAGAGGTATACTTATACAAATTCAGTCAGTGTATTGATATCTTCTCCTTCTTTGGTATTTACTGTGAATCACTTGTGCACTAGTATCACCTTCCTTTAAACTTGAACCTCGAAGAGAATCACTTTTGCAGCACGACGCAGACGAAGACTCAGCATCAATCTCGAAGAGGATCTGGTGTACGGTAGCAGAAGATCCTCACATGCACCAGCGCAGCTGTACTTTCATCGATGTAGGACTTAAAACACGCGCACGATCGAACGTCGGTCGATACAGCGTCAATAACTGTTACGCGGTCGCACCGCGTACATGGGCGAAAGAGAGAGAAAAAGAAAGAGAGAGAGATATATATAGTCATTACTCACTACACACTGTGTAGTACCACAAGATAGTACCTTCTTACGCGCGAAGCCGAGATAGTACCTTCTTGCGCGCCAAGCCGATATAGAACCTTTTTACGCGCCAAGCTGTGATAGAACATTTTTACGCACCAAGCCGAAATAGAACCTTTTTGCTCCCAACTGACGATATGCATTAGATTAGCTACCATAACATGTCAGCAGACAGCACACGTGCTTCCATCATTCTATAAGTAGCTTTTAAAGCGCATGCGCGCTCGAGCGTTGATCGACACGGCATCGAAAACCGTTTGCGCTATACTATGCACATACATGGGGGCGCGCGCGCGCGTGCGAGAGAGAGAGAGAGAGAGGGAGACCGCGAGTAAACGTTGGCCAGGGGAGTGTGAGGGGGCGCCCAACAGTCGCAGTGACAGCCGACGACAACCGCGCCGCAGGCGTGCTGGCTTTGGCAGCCTTATAGCGCCCGTGCAGTACACTTCTTTAATTTTAAATAGAATCAGAACTTCTATTTAATTTTAACGTTAATTTAAAATAAATAATAAATGTATGAAAATGATTTTAAAATGTATGTAAATTGGTACGATTGTATATAATCGAGTTTCTAAATTAACGAATCTGGTCTGTTTTTTTAAATTTTATTTGATATAAGAATATAAAAAGATCTATTCAATTTTTGTGTTTTATTTATTTATTTATTTTTCTAAAAATCAAAATTACCGAAAATTATCGTTTTTTGTAGTATCGCGATTTTAAATATTTAAAATTGATGAAAATAGATGATTTTTCGCTCTTATCAGGATTTGATTTTTACATAAAATTGATATAGGTAGAAAATATGTGGGTGTAATCAATATACAACTTTTCACTATTTAACATGCTGATATAAAATTGATTTCTTGCAACTTAACTTCTAAAAAGGATTTGAAACGTTAATTTCTTTACATACGGAATTAAAAAAATTAATTAAATTTTAAATTAACAAAAAAATTAGCAAACTAACAATATCATATAGCTGTTTTGAGTAATGCGGTCGTGCTTATAATGTCAAAACGAAGTTTTTACATTCGACGAGCGAAGCGAGGAGCTGAGGGGTTTGGCGTGTCGAGCGCAGCGAGATACACAGAGGGGCACAGCCCCCCTAGTTCCTCATAACAAGATTCCCTTAGACCTTAAAAACAGATCGAGCCTTAATACCGATAAATCCAATGATTCATTTTAATCATGACTTATGCGCATCCGAAACTTATATGGTAAGTAAGATTTACGTGCAACGTATTTATATATTATACATATGAATACTTAATTGTATAGAAATTTTTTGAAAATATTTAATTAACAAATTAAAGTATATTTTAATTAATCTTCAATATAATTTTACAAAAATGTAATACAATAAAAAATACGAGTGAGGTATATTTGGCTAGTTATAAAATTAAAGTACAAATATTTACAAAAATTACATAAAGTATAGAAAAAATTATTTTACCATTAGTATCGACTTACAATGAAATAATTTGTTAAAACTTTAGACAGTGTCGTTGACAACAGAACTCTGACCGAAATGTCGATAAGGAAAAATACATTGTAAAAAAGTGTATAGTTATTTACTTCCCAATGGTCAGCAAGGCTAGTAGCTTCATTCCTCAAAATATTGAATATATTTGATATTCCAGACATGATTTTCTTTATTTCACGATATCTGATATCTGTAATTAGTTTCATTGATTTTAGATTTTCTGAAGCTGTGGTAATATAATAATTTCTCTTTAATAATGTTATTATATAATAATGTATTATAATATTTAAATCCAAAATGTCCATCTGTCCGGCCAGTCAGCCTCCCCCCCCCCCCCCGTCTTTTACCAGCAGGGTAAGTTAAGGATTAAGTAAAAGGTTAAGTAAGGGGTTAAGTAAAGGGTTAAAAGGGTTTAAAAAGGGTTAAGAAATGCGTTAAGCAATTTCCGTCCGTTATAATATCCGTCCGTCCGTCTTTTATTCAACAGTTTATGTGTATCAAAGGTTGTGTAAAAAATAATAATCTTTATAAAATGTTGAAATAAGGGTTAAAAAGGTTTTTGAATTATCGAGCGACGTTAAAGGCAAGGTATACATAGGTAGTCTATTACAATATTAAAAAGCCAAAATGTCCAACGGTCCTTCCCCCTGTCCGGCCAGCCCCCCCCCCCCCCTCCCTCCCTCCTGTCTTTTACCAAGTAGGTTAAGTAAAGGGTTAAAAAAGAATTTTAAAAGAGGTTTACAAGAAAGGTTATAAAAAGTGTTAAAAAAGGGTTAAAAATGCGTTAAGAAATATCCGTCCGTCCGTCTTCTACCCGATAATTCATGTGTATAAAAAGGGTTGTGTAAAAAATAATAATTTATATAAAATGTTGAAAAAAGGGCTAAAAGGTATATATAGCTAGTATTAATTATAGGAATTAGAAATCAGTCAAAGGAATTAGTGAACTAAGGTCTATGATTTGACGTACTAATGAATTGACAGCGATTTATTTCGGGTGACTACATGATCGTGGTTAATAGTTTTTTTTAATACCTTTTAGTTCGAATGCTTTTTAATTCACTCAGTGATACTTACCTTTTATTATTATTGCCAATATTATTTCAAAGTGAGTAATACAACTATTCTTATTTAGGATGGCTTATACGAATGCATATTATGTGCATGTTGCAGTACATCGTGTCCATCGTATTGGTGGAATGGAGACAAATATCTAGGACCAGCTGTACTAATGCAGGTATTTATTTTATTCATGTATTTTTAGATATCAGAACTTTTTTCTTAAGAGATATTAAAAATTCACTCTTTTGTCAATTAAACTGATGTCGAAGTTATAACACTTGTTATTACGTTATTTTTCTGGTAAGAAAAACAAAATTTGAAATATTTTTAAGATTTTGAGCATAAAGTTTGTTGCCCGAACAAAACGAGCTAAAATTAAGAAAAGATAATAGGTTCAATTTGCAGAACTTGTTCTACACAACAGTAAATTTATGAAAAAATTTACATATGCTATTATTTCTATTTTTGTAGGAAAATAGATAAAGAACACGAAATTTAAACGTTCTAAAGACTAGCTCGTATTTTTCTCAGCTTGTCTATTATTTATAGGATTTAATAGCGTACACCTAGGCTAAAAAAAATAGTGAAGAATACGTGGACTCATGAATCACTACTTCGCGCACTTGTATCGTTATGTACACTAGCTTTTACATAAAAGTATACTTCCTCCATTACTACTACTAATTTTTATCGAACAATTATTTTAAATAAGTAATTCTAGAAAAAAATATCGATATTGGTTCTCGATAATGTTCACTTTCTCTATGCACATATTATTCTACGTTTGTAAAGTAAAATAATCAACGCAGTCTTGATTATAGCATTTTGTGACATATTAATCGATACTACTGGGAGGTAATCCAAAGCTTTTCTAATGAAACCTTTGAAGTTGTTTCCCTTAAATCAAGAATGACGAAAATAATGAAGTAAATAAATTTAAAACTAATTTTTATATTTTTTGCGGCAATGAAAAAATATTTATTATATATATGGGATATTTCAGATGTAATCAGCAGTTCAAAATTTTAAAATTGCTCAAAATTTGTAGGCACTTAGTTTTTTATAAAAAAAAAACATGTTACTAAATTTTTACAGCAATATTTCAATAATTACAAAAGTTATTGCACATCATAAATTGTTATTTATTGCAATTTTTGGTGAAAACTCAACTTTTGCCATTTTTTTACTCAAAACCCTGGAATTTTTTGTATAGAACATTGATTGGAAAAAAGTTTGCATTTTTTTCTGTAGAATGTGCCAGTATTTATTCTATGACCCTTTTTGAAAGTCTCTGATTGGCTGCTTTTTAGTCTACCTTCATCGAAGGATATTAATATCCATCCTGGAAGTACGAAGAAATCAACAGCATTATAACGCACGGTATATACAAAGAAAAATATTTGGATAGACTTCATGAGCACATAATATTCAACGCAGAGACACCAGCAATCACGGATGCAGTAGCTCGCAAAATTTTTGACAAACCTATTAATCCGAGTTCCCCTAACCCAGATAACTTGCTAGATCCTCAAACATTCGAAAAATTATCCTAATCAACCCTATCCAAGCTCTGGTTCTCCTTTACCAAATTTGGTATAACGTCAGTAGCTGTATTAGCCATAATTTTTATAATACAACTGCTAAAATTTATTCTAGACTCATTCATCAGGGAATATGCACTGTACTCTGCATGCGGATGGAGCATGCGCATTGTGGCAACAAGCCCATTACAAACCAAAAACAAGACGATAGCATCTATGTTGAGATGGCACCAATTCAGCCAATAGCGACACTAGAGGATACCAATCAATCACCACCATTTCCGCCGAAAGTTCGAACCATCCCCAGGGGTGGACATTACGCTACTGTCACACTGCCACGACGAGAAAGACAGAGAAGTTTGGGAACCTTGGAACGTACGCTTTTAAGTAGAAACATTCCATCCTAAGATTACATGTTTTCACTTGAGGTGGGATGTGTGATGTCGTGACCATCATTTTCTCAACTATTTTGCTTAAATTGTGATGTCGCTACTTTTATTTTTCATTAATTTTGTCTAATTATTAATTAATCATCCCCCAAATGATACTTATGATCGTGCTGCCCACACAAGAAAAAAAAAATACAAAAATGCTTCTGATCTTCTTTCCTGTCGACGTTTCAATCATTTTTTGACCCTTTTCAAGACTCTTTATTAAATAAATATTACAATTATTCTCACAAAAAATTTTTTGATGTACATAATAAATATAAAAAAAGATAGAAACTTACAATGTCAAGAGTTTGCTTAATTAAATCGTAGACAGTGTAAACCACAGCTGTTAGTCAATTGTTCATTTTTGTGTGTCTACTCCTTATATACGGAAAGGCAATCCTCAAATATGTAACAATATATGTGCATGTCACCAACCGCGATTGTTTAGGGGCGCAGAAAAGAAACTACTATGTATATATGAGAGAAGTAACGAATTTGTAACGAATTCTTACATTTGGTTATGCTGCATAAACAATTTGTACGCTGCTTTTAAATTTTGTGTATCTGATTGTCTATTAAAGTTATTTTTTTCTCTATGTATAATTTAATTCGACTTGGAAAAGATAAGAATAAAATAGAGGAGAATACTAATGTGATATATGAAATCCCTTGCAATGATTGTTTTTATGTTCACATGGTGTTGGTATAAAGTAGAATTAATATTATGTTTTTCAGATTTTTTAATATGTTCATTAATTCTGATTTGCAAAAGTCTAGATGTTTGGTCAACGTATGCAGCATCACAATCATTGCAAGGGATTTCATATATCACATTAGTATTCTCCTCTATTTTAATCTTATCTTTTCCAAGTCTAATTAAATTATACATAGAGAAAAAATAACCTTAATAGACAATCAGATACACAAAATTTAAAACAGCGTACAAATTGTTTATGCAGCATAACCAAATGCAAGAATTCGTTACAAACAATATTATAACTAATATACATACACCCATTTAAACTACACTTCTCTCATATATACATAGTAGTTCCTTTTTTCCGCCCCTAAACAATCGCGATTGCTGACATACACATATATTGTTACATATTTGAGGATTGCCATTCCGTATGTAAGCAGTAGACACACAAAAATGAACAATTGACTGACAGCGGAGTACCAGTAAAATCAACACAAGTCCAAGAGACGACAAAGGCTCTCTTGCAGAACTATTGGATAATGCTACGGGATTTTAATCCGAACTTATATGCGCGCCGTTCAAGTTTTTAAAAATTAAGCCTACAATCATAGCGGCTGGATACCCCCAATCCAATGGATCTCTGGAAAGAGCTCACGTTACGATAAAAGATCAATTGAAGATCTTGATTAAGGACAAACCGGAAACATGGCACCTACACTTAAGAAAAGTGCCATTTACATTCAACAACATGGTCAATAGGAGAACAGGATACGCGCCAATGGAGATGATGTACTTCCGGAAAAAATTATTAGACAACAAATTTCCCGCACTCCAGATGAAGTCGCAGGATGCTACTAGATATATAGATAGTTTCCAAACTAATCAAGTCCATCTACTAGAAGAAATAAGGAAGAATTTATTGAACAGCAAGGAGAAATACGAAAAAGAAGTCTCAGCAAGAAGAAAAGGACCAACTCCATTGTACAATATAAGAGATAAAATCCTAGTTAAAGATTTAAGGCAAACGCCGCTTTTAAATAGGTTTAGTGGACCTTATTTGATTACGGATATCAACTATGATACACATACCATTACATATAAAGTTAGAAGTAAAGAACATAGACGACATTCGTGGACTTGCAAGACCTCTTGAAGGACGAGAATCAGCTCAAGACACAACTGAGTCTACTCACAAGCCAATGTAATAAAATCGAATATTGTAACCATAAGAATACGTTGCGTACCCTTGCCATTAGGCATCATAAAATTAAAAGTAAGATTAGCTTAATTATATCATTAGATGACCATAGGGTTAAGCGAGGACTAATTAACGCAGTAGTTTCAGTTAGCAAAATCTTATTCGGTACTATGTCCACTGACGACGCTGAAACAATAAAAAAACAAATCCCTCTATGCGTTTCACACCCCAAGCTGGCCTGTCTTGCGACGAGGGCCAGTCAGTCCGTTTTCTGCGCTCGAGCTAAGAAGAAGCTCTCAAGCAGTACAAAAAATATATATATATATTATATATATATAAGTGTATTTCATTTCAACGCCTACTTCCTTCCGGGTGTGCTTCAAAACCACTCTACGTGTTTCGCGATACGACAGGTGAATGCCGTGGAAAGGGTTGTAAGATTTTCTTTATTTAATAAAATAAACGGATTTAAAAATGGTTGAACATAATAGTTTATTAACAATTTAGGGTAAACTACAGGAGACTGTTTTACAAATATAGCTACTACAAATCGCCTTATCTAACTATTTTCGTCATACAACATTCACACAAAATTCACAAATATTCGCGCGTTATTCGGTGCTGATTATTTCGCATTTCACAGGTATGTTTCATTCGATTCTATAAGTACTCATGAGAGTTGTTACCGCTGCCGTGGTCAGTGGGACGATCGTCACTTCCGTTATCGAAGTTGACTCGTCGAGTCGAGATGATGCCGGGTTGCGTGACCGACTGTAGCAACGAATGGACTAGCTGGGTTGCTCCTGCCTTCAAACTCGATGCTGATCTGTCAGTGCCGTGTTCTGGTTCACCAGTGATGTAGCGTCAGCTAAACTTGGCTGTTCCGATGGCTGTTGACGTAGCAATCCCTGGCCACTGCATCTTGCCTCGCCGATTACTTTCTGTTTCTTTCTAGCGGTCAGTCGCACGAATCTTCTTTTGCAAATTTCAATGCTTCAAAATTCCCACTAGTTACTCATATACTCACATGCACACTCAAACATATCAAAACATTTCAGAATAACAGAGCGAAGAAGGAACATATAATCGCTTGTGTACATGTTGCTCGATAGATTATATTTCCTACAAAATTGTGGGTATTTAGGGGTTAGAAATACTTCACACCACGGAGCTCGATACTCCGTGATGGTTTTAGTAGCTATGCCTCCCTGCTAGAAGAAAAGGCGGACAGCTCGGCAAATTCACCTAATACCTCGGAAAGAACAAAAAAAATATATTATTTACCCGTTATTTGAAAAGAGAAAAAGATAAAAACTCCCGGAACATTGAAAAATAAACAACAAAGTGCAAAATAATTGAATCAATTAAAATCTGACTTTTTTAGCTCAATCGAATCATTAATTATTAAGATTTTCAAAAAATGTAACATTTAATCGTATTAATTATTAAGTGTTTGACTAGTGTCGTTATATTTTGCAAACAGTTTATATTTTGATGTAATTATTATTTTAGCATCTTAACAAATTTTAACAAATTTCATTTGAATCTACTATGTGTATTGGAAATGACAGAGTTCTTATATTTATGAAAAATACCAGAAAAAAATGAACGCGAATAGATAGTAGATTCAAATGAAATTTATTAAAATTTGTTAATATGCTAAAATAATAATCACATCAAAATATAAACTGTTTGCAAAATATAACGACACTAGTCAACCACTTAATAACACAGCCACACAAAAAAAAGAAAGTGGTCAAACCCAGAGCACTGACTATCATATTCTTATGTATTTTGAT